>CAUYLG010029857.1:0-39954 GCA_963573385.1 Cacajao melanocephalus | reverse complement strand
ACCTCCAACTTACCCCTCCTTCCCACCTCATCCTCCCACTTCCTCCCATCTCCTCCCTCCCACCTCGTCCCCTCACTTCCTTCCTCCCTCCTCCCTCCCCACTCCCACCCTCCTCCTCCTTCCCCCTCCTTCCCTCCTCCTACTCCCTCCTCCTCCCTTCTCCTCCTTCCTCCCTCCTCATCCCCCCTCCCACCCTCCTCCCTCCTCCTACCCTCCTCCTCCTTCCCCTCCTTCCCTCCTCCTCCTCCCTCCTCCTCCCTTCTCCTCCCTCCCTCTTCCTCCCTTCTCCTCCCTTCCTTCTCATTCCTCCCTTTCTTCCCCTCCCTCCCACTCTTCCTCCTCCCTCTCTTCCTCCTCCTTTCCTGTTCCTGCCTCTTCCTCCCTCCTTCTCCCACTCACTTCCTCCCTCCCGCTCCCTCCTAGAGGCTGCTGTCTTCTGCTGCTGTCCTGCGCAGCACAAGGCATCACCAGGCCCATGCATCTGTCTTTTCACAGTGGAGGCTTGTACTGATACTATTGCAATTATAAAAGCCGCGAGCTGCAAGGAGCTCCCAGGGAAACAGTGCTCCTCAGTCCTTCCCGTTCGCTGGGTAGTCAGGGCTGGCACCCAGGCTCCAGCCACCACACCGGGCAGGGGTTACTGTATACCACGCATCAAAGCATGAAGTCACGCATAACGGTACAGATTAAACATGCCACAACCAAGTGACATCTAACAGCAAGCGAACATGGACAGGAAGAGGGGTCTGCGACCTGGTCCAACGAGAGCCACGTGGACAAGGAGCGTGACCCCAGCGTCTTGCAAGGAAGAGACCTTGATGTGGGCGGAGCCTCGGCGGTGGGGGCTGAACCTGACCCCGAGTGACAGTAGGATGGGGCCTGTTATGTGGCTGGGGAAGCCTTGCTGTTTCTATGGCCACAGAGTCCTTGGCAAGGAAGAATGACAAAGAGTGTGCCTGGCCACGCCCTTACCTGGTGTGGTGGGGGCAGTCTCTGTGGATTAGGTGAGCGTCTGGTCCCTGCTGGCCCGATGCCCCCTCCAGGGTGGGAGGGAGTTGTTTCCTAAGAGGGAGTGACTCTGTGAAGGGTGCTCTGCACACCTTGCAGCTTGTCCCATGCCCCACCCATTCCTGAGCAAGCCATGCCAGCCCCCATGCCCGCATGCCAGCTCCCATGCCCACATGCCAGCCCTGTCCTAGTGACCCCAGCACCTGGACTCCAGAGAAGCCTGTCCCTCCCAGCCCCTCGCGGGGAGACTGGATGCCCACAGCTGCTTCGCCCAGGGCAGCCCCTGCAGGCCCCTCGGCCTCCTTCCAGATGTGGCCAGCACCTGTTCTGCCACCTTGGGGCCATTGGCTCAGAGTTACAGGGACATCAAGGCTGCGCTGGTGTGTGGAGGTCCCTGCCACTCTGAGTAGACAGGGATTTAATGTGTGGCCGAGTGCTTAGGAAATCCCCTAGGGCTGGGCACAGAGCTCACGCCTGTAATCCCAGCATCTTGGGAGGCTGAGGCAGGAGGATCACTTGGACTCAGGAGTTTGAGAGCAGCCTGGGCAGCACAGTGAACCCCTGCCAAACAGAAAATAAAAAGTCAGCCAGGTGCTGTGGCACATCTGGTCCCTGCTGGCCGGATGCCCTGTCAAGGGCAGGAGGCAGTCTTTTCCTGAGTGGGAGTGACTATGTGAAGGGTGACAGAGTCTACTATGGCTACCTGGTCACTCAAGTGGGGCGGTCACTTGAGCCCAGGAGTTTGAGGCTGCAGGGAGCTGTGATTGCATCATGGGACTCCAGCCTGAGTGACAGAATGAGGCCCTGTCTCTAAAAAAATTAAATAAATAAAATAAGAGGACCTGCGACCATGCCACGGGCCCCTGCCCTTAAAGAATAAGCTGCGTTCTAACTGCCGCGGGGTTTCCTTTTTCTCTAGGCAGCTAAACAAGCTCTGGCCTCCGGCTAAGCGGTGTTTAGACCGTCGCAGCTCGCCCAGCTCACAGAGGCGGCCTCTCCCACCCCCTGCTCCACCGGCCGCGGTGGCAGCCTTCAGTGGACAGGACACTGACTTCAGGAGCTTCCTCCTGATGAGAGACCGCGGCCGTGGGCTAGTCCTGGCCGGGTCACACAGGCTGCGCGCTCACGCACCTCTGCGTCCTGGAAAGACCTAACCGGATACATTCATGCGTGAAGCCTCACCCCAAGGTGAGCGTCCATCACTGGTCATGTGTGTGTGTCCCTCACGGGTCTCACAGCCCTCCCGTGGCCTGTGGCACATGCTTGCGTGGCCCCTGGACTGCACACCCCTCTCATTCTGCTCCCCGCTAGCTCCTCCTCATGGTCTGTGCCGCCCCTGCACAGCCCCCAGAAGCTGCTCTGGCCACACGCAGGCTGGTCAATGACCTCCTAGGCCAAGTCCAGCTGCTGAGTTCCTCCTTCATCACGCTCACCGTCAGTGCCCTTGTCCACACGCTCTCCCGCCATTAGAATGACTTTCAGAAAACCAAAACTAAACAGGATTCACTACTGTCATGTATTTGTAAAAATCAAGCAGAATATAAATGCTCTGTGAGAGTAAAACATGACCCCAGATTCCTTCCCTGAGAAGTCAACTGTGCTAACCCCATGAAATTTAATCCAGGCCTGCCCACCAGCCATTCTGTAGGATCCTGCGGTTAACATACAGGCCAAGAGATTTACCGTTTATCTAATTATGGGGCTACCTTAAATGCATACTGTTGACTGTAAATATGTTTTTTAAATTATGGAAATGAAGGAAAGAGAAAGAGAGAGAGAAAGAGGAAAACACAGGAAAGAAAGGAAGAAGGGGGAGAAAGAAGAGAAAAGAAGAAAAGACATAAGGAGGAGAAACAAGACAGAGGGGAAGGAATGAAGGAGAAAAAGAAAATATGAAAGAGAAAACATGAAAAAGAAAGAAGAGAAGGAAGGAAAAAGAAATCAAGAAAGAAGAAGGAAGGGAGAGGGAAGGGAGGGAGGAAGGGGAGGGAGGAGGGAAGAGAGAAGGAAGGAGGGAAGGGAGAGGGAGGAAGGAAGGATGGGAGGAGAGGGAGGAGGGGAGGGAAGGAGGAAAAAGGGGAGGAGGGCAGGGAGGAGGGAAGGGAGGGAGGAAAGAGGAAGGAGGGAGGGAAGGCAGGAAAGTGAGAGTGTTTGGAAGGTGAGCTACGTGTTAAACAATCCTTCCTGCCGGGCGCGGTGGCTCACGCCTGTAATCCCAACACTTTGAGAGGCCAAGGCAGGCGGATCACGAGGTCAGGAGTTCGAGATCGACCTGGCCAACGTGGTGAAACCCCCGTCTCTACTAAAAATACAATAATTAGTTGGGTGTGGTGGCGGGTGCCTGTAATCCCAGCTACTCTGGAGGCTGAGGCGAGAGAATTGCTTCAACCAAGGAGACGGAGGATGCAGTGAGCTGAGATCGTGCCACTGCACTCCAGCCTGGGTGACAGAGCAAGACTCTGGTCTCAGAAAAAACAAAAAAACAAACCTCTTCCATGAAAAGAAACGGGCAGGATAGGAGCTGTGAAGACTTGGAGTTAGTTTGCTTTCAGCCGCACTGGAGGCTCTTGCTGCAGGCAGCGCTGGCCCCAGCTGTCATTGTGCTGGGGACCGAGGCGCCAAGCAGTCTCCACTCCGTTCCTCCAGGGTTCAGGCCTTGGTGGCGGGTACGTGGGCTCTGACCCACCCACTCTCAGCCCAGGCTCCTCCCCAGATGATGTCTCCATGTCCAGGTCTTTATTTTTATCTTAACACAGGACCTGCTTTATTCTGTTTTTCGTTTTGCACAGGGACCCACACAGGCTGGCTGTCAGGTCGCGGCTCTCCCCGCCTCTCTGCTTCCCTGCTCTGGCTGCTTCCCTCCTCACCCACAGGGGAGCTCCTCCGTGGGACCTCCGGAATTCCTTTCCTTGGTTTGCGCTCTTGTTTTGTGCAGCACGCCCTCAAAGAGTTGACTGGAAAAGATGTGAGGGTGGTGAACTTTTCTGGAATTTGCCTGCCTGAAATTGTCTTTATTCTAGTTTTTTAAAAGCAAGCCTGGCCAGGCATGGACATCTCAGTTACAAATCACGGTGCTGTGATTACAGGGGTGAGCCACTGCCCTAGATTTTTTCTCCAGGTCTTCCTAATGATACTTATTAGAGTTTATTAAAAACTCTCATCTGTGCCCTGGATTATTTCTGTTTCTTCCAGCATCTTCAGGGTTCAGGCCAGGCACGGTAGCTCATGCCAGTAATCCCAGCACTTTGGAAGGTCGAGGCAGGTGGATCATGAGGTCGGGAGATTGAGACCATCCTCGCCAACATGGTGAAACCCCATCTCTACTAAAAGTATGAAAATTAGCTGGGCATGGTGGCGCGTGCCTGTAATCCTGCTACTCGAGAGGCTGAGGCAGGAGAATTGCTTGAACTAGGGAGTCGGAGGCTGCAGTGAGCCGAGATCATGCCACAGCATTCCAGCCTGGCAACGGAGTGAGACTCCATCTCAAAACAAGCAAACCAGTAAGGTTTGTGTGAGAGTGCCATGAGGTCACTGGAGCGTTTTCTATTTTTGCTCTGTCATCCTTAATGGGTCGCTTCCTTACTCATGATCTCAAGATGGCTGCGGTGACTCCACCATCACATCCTGTGTCCTAGGCAGGAAATGAGTGCAAGGGAAAAGATGTGCTGAGCAAAATGGGCATCCTTTCAGCAAAGCTTTGCCTGCTTGCTGGAGAGGAGAGCCTCTCGCTGTAGGAATTTATCATGATGTCTCATTGGCCAAAAGGATGTCAAGTGCCCACCGTAGATTTTCCTACAGCCAAGGAAAAGCTGACCTATTTTTTTCTCACTAGATTTCTCGGGCTTTATCTTTCCAATTTTTATTTAAAAAAAAAAAGATTGCTGGTCACATTTTTGTTTTCAGTAGTTTACTTTTTTGTTTTATTGTTCCTTTTTCATAGATGATTTTCTTTCTTTTCCCTTTCCTTCCTCCTTTCCTTTCCGCCCCTTCCCTCCCTCCCTTCTTCCTTCCTTCCTTCCATCCTTCTTTCCTTCCTTCCTTCCTTTTAACAGAGTCTTGCACTGTCACCCAGGCTGGAGTGCAGTGGTGCGACCTCGGCTCACTGCAACCTCCGCCTCCTGGGTTCAAGCAAGTCTTCTGCCTCAGTCTCCCCAGTAGCTGGGATTACAGGCGCACGCCACCACCCCCAGCGAATTTTTTGTTGTTGTTGTTGTATTTTTAGTAGAGACGGGGTTTTGTTATGTTGGCCAGGCTGGTCTCGAACTCCTGACTTCATGATTCGCTGGCCTTGGCCTCCCAAAAGTGCTGTGATTACAGGCGTGAGCCACAACACCTGGTCTTTCTTTCTCTTTCTTTCTTTTCCTTTCCCTTTTGTTCCCTCCCTCCCTCCCTCCCTCTTTCTTTCTTTCTCTCTCTCTCTCCTCTTTCCTTCCTTCCTTCCTTCTTTCTTCCCTTTTTTGAGACAGAGTAGTAGCATGATCTCAGCTCACGGCAACCTCAACCTCCTGGGTTTAAGCGATTCTTCCACCTCAGCCTCTCAAGTGGCTGAGACTAGCGGCGCCCACCATCTGTAATTTTTAAATTTTTTTGTGGAGACAGGGTCTTGCTATGTTGCCCAGGCTGGTCTTGAACTCCTGGACTCAAGCGATCCTCTGGTCTCCATCTCCCAAAGTGCTGTGATTACAGGTGTGAGCCGCTGCCCTAGGTGGTGTTTTCTCTCCAGGTCTTCCTAATGATACTTATTAGAGTTTGTTTAAAACTCTCATCTGTGCCCTGGATGATGTTTCTTCCACTGTCATTTTTCGGTCTGTCTCCCTGGAGCACCCACACTGATTCTGTGCACATAAATCAGACCACATCTCACTTCTGTCTCAAACCCCCGACATCCAGAAAGCAGGGAAGTCCTCAGAGACGTAAAGCATTGCGTTGAAACATACTGAATTTGAAAGAAGGAAGGACTAATGCATCTTTAGCAATACTAAAAAACAAAGAAGGGAGGGAGAGTTTTCTTTCCTGAATGCTGGCATCTCATCCGTGCGGCCGGGGATACAGAATCAGAAAGCTGGAAGTGCTGGGGCTGGGACTGAAGCAGGAGTCCCCGTGGGGCCGAGACAGAGGCAGGAGGGCCCTTGGGGCCAGGACTGGGGCAGGAGCGCCCTTGGGGCCCAGGAGCATCACCGTTCAAGGGCAACGACCGCTTCACCAATGGAAGCAGACCATCCCGGAGGACGAGCTGGCCTTGATGGGAGCCTGGACAGCGGAAAACAAGAGCAGCTGAAGGAGCACCCTGGGAGGGAGGATGGGGCGGGCAGTGCAGACGCTGCGGGCATAGCCCATCCGTCACATGTGAAGGAGAATGCCGATTCCGGTATGGTCCAGATACCTCCAACTTCCTCTCTAAGAAGCTGAAAAGCAAAAAGACATGCATCTTGTTTTTAGAGACAGAAGAAAAGAGAAATCAAACGACTATAGCTCACCCTGGAGCAGCATGGGGTTCAGGGCACCAGCCCTCATGCAGCTGAAAATCCCAACATGGCCAGGCACGGTGGCTCACGCCTGCAATCCCAGCACTTTGGGAGGCTGAGGCGGGTGGATCACGAGGTCGGTAGATCGAGATCGTCCTGGCTAACATGGTGAAACCCCGTCTCTACTAAAAATACAAAAATTAGCTGGGCATGGTGGCGTGTGCCTGTAGTCCCAGCTACTCGGGATGCTGAGGCAGGAGACCTGCTTGAACCCAGGAGACAGAGGTTGCAGTGAGCCGAGATCGTGATTGCACTCCAGCCTGGGTAAGAAGAGCGAAACTCTGTCTCAAAAAATAACAATAATAATAAAAATAAGAACTAGAGAGAGAAAAATTATGTTCCAAAAACTATAGTATACCTGTTGTTGTCTTTGAGTTTTTATTTTTATTTTTCTTCAATTTAGATTAAATTCTAATTTTTTTTTTTTCTAAGACTGCATTTCACCATGTTGGTCAGGCTGGTCTTGAACTCCTGACCTCAGTTGATCCGCCCGCCTTGGCCTCCAGAGTGCTTGGATTACAGGCATGAGCCACCACGCCCAGCCTAAATCCCAAATTTTTTTTTGTACTACAAGTCCCCAAACGAATGCTTTCAACTCTTTACTTTTAAAAGTGGATATTGCACTCCTTAACCTAGAATTCATTATTTACCTTATCGTACACTGTCCATTTAAATGCTGTACTAAAACTACAGATGATGAAGCCACCATGGCAAAATTGTAACTGAGACACTGAAAGAGATCTGACCTAACCAAGTGCATCTTGCTTCTAACCTCCAAGCTGTCCTTATTCATTCCTGGGCGTAGGCTGAGCTGACTTTGGGAGGGACTTGGTTTATAGTTTATAGTTTAAAACAAAGATGATGACAGACCTTTCCCAAGGGAAATCCCTTTCTTGCCTGGGGACCAGACTGCCTTTGTACGACTGACAAATTAGCCACAAGATTAGAATTACGGTTTAGGAGTCATGCAGCTGGAGGCTATAAGATTCTGGCAGTCCCAAAACTGCTCTTAAGATCAGCACTTGAGATATTTTAAAAACCCTGCACTTGATGGATCAGCTGGCACCACCCAGATCCATAAACTGGCTCATCTGATCTTGTGGTCCCCACCCAGGAACTGACTCAGTGCAACAACTGTCTCTGACTTGACCAATCAGCACTCCCGGCTTACTGGCTACTCCCCACCCACCAAGTTGTCCTTAAAAACTCTGAACCCAGCCTGGTGCGGTGGCTCAGGCCTGTAATCTCTGCACTTTGGGAGGCCGAGGTGGGTGGATCACAAGGTCAAGAGATCGAGACCATCCTGGTCAACATGGTGAAACCCCATCTCTACTAAAAATACAAAAATTAGCTGGGCATGGTGGCGCACGCCTGTAGTCCCAGCTACTCAGGAGGCTGAGGCCAGAGAATTGTTTCAACCCTGAACCCAGGAGGTGGAGGTGGCCGTGAGCCGAGATCGCCCCGTTGCACTCCAGCCTGGGTAACGAGCGAAACTCCGTCTAAAAACAAAACAAAAAAAAAAAACAAAAAAACAAAAAAACCCTGAACCCAGAACGCTCAGAGAGACTGAATTGAGTAATAATAAAACTCCAGTCTCCCATACAGCTGGCTCTGTGTGAATTACTCTTTCTTTATTGCAATTACCCTGTCTTGACATATCGGCTCTGTCTAGGCGGTGGGCAAGGTGAACCCATTGACTGGTTACTGTGAGAATACTAACACCTTTGTCATGAAAGCGTGGAACCCCAGCTGCCCTGTGGGAGTGTGCTCAGACAGGTCAGACAGCTGCAAAGCAGTTCCATTCCTCTCACCTTGGGGTCAACACCTACCTCACTATGTTCCCTGTCAGCAGGAAGAACTATCGATGACTTTTTCTCATGTTCATAGCCCACACCTTAAGAATAAGGTGCTATAAGAAAAACAAAAAGACAAAATAATAATAATAATAATAAGGTACTATGAAACCCAAAGGGAGAGACTGAAACTGTCTTTGCAAAAACAGTAACTGAGGAAATTATGACGGTGAAAGAGATCACACCTAATCAACTCCGTCTTGCTTCTAATCTTCAAGCTGTCCTGATTCATTCCTGGGCATAGGCTGAACTAACTTTGGGCAGGAATTCAGTTCATGGCTCTACTCTGAAACAAAATTGATAACAGCCCTTTCCGAAAAAGACCACCTTCTTGCCTGGGACCAGTCTGCCTTTACAGGACTAAGAAATTAGTTGCAAGATTAGAAATTATGGTTTAGCCAGGCGCGGTGGCAGGTGCTTGTAGTCCCAGCTACTCGGGAGGCTGAGGTGGGAGGATTGCTTGAGCCCAGGAATTCTGGGCTGCAGTGCACTATGCCGATCGGGTGTCCGCACTAAGTTTGGCATGAATATGGTAACCTCCCGGGAGCGGGGGACCACCAGGTTGCCTAAGGAGGGGTGAACCGGCCCAGGTCGGAAATGGAGCAGGTCAAAACTCCCGTGATGATCAGTAGTGGGATCACGCCTGTGAATAGCCACTGCACTCCAGCCTGGGCAACATAGGGAGACCCCGTCTCTTAAAAAAAAAAAATTATGGTTTAAAGCAGGGCGAGGTGGCTCACCTCTGTAATCCCAGAACTTTGGGAGGCTGACTACTGGGGGGTTACCTGAGGTCAGGAGTTCGAGACCAGATTGGCCAACACCGTGAAAACCCTTGTCTATTAAAAACACAAAAATTAGCTGGGCATGTTGGTACGCATCTGTAATCCCAGTTACTCGGGAGGCTGAGGCAAGAGAATTGCTTGAACCCAGGAAGCAGAGGCTGCAGTGAGACTGCACTCCAGCCTGAGCAACACAGCAACACTCAAAAAACAACCATCTCAAAAAACAAACAAAAAAATTATGTTTTAGGTGTCATGCAGACTCTGGTTCCAAGAGTCTGAACCTCCCCAAATTCCTCCTGAGAATAGCATCACTATTGTAAAACTGAAGATCAGTGTTTGAGATATTTTGCAGACCCTGCACTGGATGGATCAGCTGACACCACCCAGACTGGTAATTAGCTCAACCAGTTCTGCCATCCCACCCAGGAACAGAAGACAACAAGAAAAACTCAATTCGACCCCCTATGATTTCATCTCCAATCCAACCAATTAGCACTTCCCACTTGCCTAGGCCCTGCCCACCAAATTATCTGCCCCACAGCTGGCTCTGCATGAATTAACTCTTTCTCCATGGCAATTCCCCTGTCTTGATAAATCAGTTTTGTCTAGGCAGTGGGCAAGGTGAACCCATTGGATGGTTACAGGTTCAGAGAGCAGCCACTTTTTTTAAAATTGAGGAAACCAACATAGACTTCTCACTTCACCTTTGTATGTTTGTTTACCAACCACAATACAAAAAGCAACTTTTTGCTTATTTTAACTCCCAATGAGTAGGAAAGATATAACGTCAGATTAAAATGGCTGTGTTCACGTTGAGTGAGGTGGTTCATGCCGATAATCCCAGCACTTTGGGAGACCAAGGCGGGTGGATCGCTTGAGGTCAGGAGTTCAAGACCAGACTGGCCAACATGGTGAAATCCCGTCTCTACTAAAAATACAAAAATTAGCCTGGTGTGGTGGTGCATGTCAGTAGTCCCAGCTACTCTGGAGGCTGAGGCAGGAGAATCATTTGAACCAAGGAGGTGGAGGTTTAAGTGAGCTGAGATAGTGTCATTGTACTCCAACCTGGGTGACAGAGGAAGACTCTGTGTCAAAAAAAAGATTGTGTTCTCCAATTCCCAGCCCCACCTTCTCCCACAAAAGGACAGCTGGCAACCTTGCATGACTCCCAAAGCCTGGGTTACATCAGCCATTGGGCAGATATTAAGACCCAGATCTGAGGAAAGGAGAGGTTCTTGGAATCCCACAGGGCTGCCCAGTCCTCACACGCATCTGGGTGTTTGCTTACCATGCTTCCCATGGCACTCTGACACTCACACCATCCTTCACACTGAGGTCAGGCATCTCCTCCTTCCAGCAAGGCTGGCTTCATAGGGGGAGACCTGTGAGGCCACAGAGCCCTGTGGTCAGTAGGGCCCTGTGCTTGGTTTAATGCTCTGCTACTGCCATCTTGAAATCTGAACAAGAAGCCTTGCATTTTCGTTTTGCACTGGGCCGTACAAATAATGTAGCATGATTCCATAACATCTTTTTCTTTTTAAAATAATTGTATTGGCCGGGCACGGTGGCTCATGCCTATAATCCCAGCACTCTGGGAGGCTGAGGTGGGTGGATCACCTAAGGTCGGGGGTTCAAGACCAGCCTGACCAACATGGTGAAACCCTGTCTTTAAAAAAAAAAAAAAGAAAGGAATTTTATTAACCGTACTACTCCTTGCAAAGCAGGATGAATTCATAGGCAGTGCACCCAGAGTTGGCCCATAATATCTTTTTTTGTTCACTCAGAAGATGATTCGGTATGGCCGGGCGCAGTGGCTCACGCCTGTAATCCCACCACTTTGGGAGGCTGAGGTGGATGGATCACCTGAGGTCAGGAGTTCAAGACCAGCCTGGCCAACATGGTGAAACCCTATCTTTAAAAAAAAAAAAAAGAAAAAGAAAATGATTCAGTTCCAATGCACGTAATATCTTTTTGATGTCACCTTTCAACCTAAGCTGAATCTGGTGACTCTCATGGCTTACACAGCTCCTCTGCTCACTCTCCTCCCTAACAGCCCTGATATCTCCCTGAACTGTAAGCCTTTACTCACTTATCTGTCTCCCGTCTAGACTCTGAGCCCCTTGAGGGCTGGGGCAGTCTAGCTGCACCCACGCCATACTTAGCACACAGTAGGTACTTACTAAATGTGTGCTGAAATGAACTGAAATGGGAAGGCCTGGTCCAGTTCCCTACATGATTCTGGCCAGAGCTGGGCTTAAATCCATGTCTCCTGCTTTAGGGTGAAGACAACCCTCCCTATCCTCTCGTTCTCCTGATCAATGGCCAAAGGCCAAAATCAACCCAGATCATAGCCAAATATAAATTTGTTTTTCTGGCCTGGGCGTGGTGGCTCACGCCTGTAATCCAAGCACTTTGGAGGCCAAGGCAGGTGGATCACCTGAGGTCAGAAGTTCAAGACCAGCCTGACCAACGTGGTGAAACCCCGTCTTTATAAAAAAAAAAAAATTTTTGTTTTTCTGATCTAGGACCCAAATTAATGTATTTTGTTTTTGTCAAAGGTACTCTGTTATTTTCTAGAACAGTTCAAGCCAACTAACCCAAAAATCTTAACACTCAAGGGAGACTGGAGGCCCTGCTGGATCACAGTGGGCTCAAACTGGATCCAGAGGTGAGGAACTGGTGGGCTGTGGGCAGTTCACATTCTTCTGTGTGTGTGGGGTGGGGGTGGGGGTGTTCAGTGGGGAATGCTGAGGCTGGATTTTACAGGTGCCAGAAAAGGAAGGGAGGATATGGCTTATCCTAGTTCTGCTAAATCTACCATGCAACCCCCTTACAGTCTTTCAATCATTCATTCACTCATTCATCCATTCAAGCAGGGGATGTGACAGTGAGGCAGATCCATAAGGTTCCAGTCTTTATGATGCTTCTGTTCCAATCCACTTTAGGATAAAGCAGAGTCCATTAGTAATATGAGGGGGTTCCAAGCTGAAAGGACCTGCCTGGCTCCCCATGACAGACAGACATCACCTAAGGGTGCTCGGGGCTTCTGCTGTGTTTAATGGCAGCCCCTTCCTTGGCTCTGGGACTCAGGCCCAAGTCCAGAACTGGTCTGAGGCTGGTGGTTGATCTGAGAATGCAACAGGAAATGCTCTGCTGTGCTCCCCAACAGGGGCCCAGGGACTCCTCAATTCTCTCTTCTCTCAGCTGAGCTCTCACCCAGCAGGCTCTAGACTCCATCTAAGCAATTACTAGTTGAGACCAGACCCACAGCCACCAGGAGGTGTGTGAGGCCTAATGGGCCATCAACCCCAACAAATACTTGCAGGATGCCCTCTAGGTGGCCAGCTCTGGGTCAGTTACCCTGAAGAGGGTGTGCCCAGAACCAGAAAGGAAGGGCATTCTTCTGCTTTCTAGAGCTGGGGTCTCCATGAAAGAGTTGTTGAAGGATGGGATGACCAGGCCTGGGCAAACTCTGACTTTTAGACAATTCTGGAGTGTGGGTACAGATGATCAGTGCTTGGCTGGTTAGAAAAGGGAAAGTCAGGAATGTAGGGGGAAGTGAAAATAAAATGTTTCTATTCTCTAAATTCACAATAGGGTTGGGGAGGGAGCAGCCAGGCTCAGTGGCTCACGTCTGTAATTCCAGCCTTTTGGGAGGCCATGGTGGAAGGATCACTTGAGGTCAGGAGTTGAAGATCGGCCTGGGCAACATAACAAGACCCTGTCTCTACAAAAAACATGTAAATTGGCCAGGCGTCGTGGCTCACGCCTGTAATTCAAGCATTTTGGAGGCCAAAGCAGGCGGATCACCTGAGGTCGGGAGTTCAAGACCAGCCTGACCAACATGGTGAAACCTAGTCTTTATTAAAAAAAAAAAAAAATGTAAATTAGCAGGGTGTGGTGGCATATGATTGCAGTCCCAGCTACTACACTCAGGAGGCTGAGGTGGGAGGACTGCTTTAGCCCAGGAGTTTGAGGCTGCAGTAAGCTATGATCGTGCCACTGCACTCCAGCCTGGGTGGCTGAGCCAGACTCTGTCTTTAAAAAAAAAAAAAAGGAAGACAGGGAGAAAAAAAAAAAACTGTTTTGGGAACCAGTCTGCAGTCAGGAACAAGTCACACAGACTTATTTTCAACCTGGTCCAATCAGTCATTCATCATGTTACGTCAGTCCCCTGAGAGCCAGCCAATCAGCAACAGCTTCATTCTAGGGACCATGCCTCCGAGAGCCAGCCAATCAGCAAGGGTCTTACTCCAGAGATTCGCTTCTGAAGGTCAGCCAATCCCTAACCGCCCAGGCTGAAAGTCAGCCAATCTGCACACAGTTCAGCTTTTGAAAATCAGCCAATTGCTGAACGCCAGGCTTTCCATACCCTATATAATATCAGCTCTATGGTTGCTCCAGATCTGGGTTTTTTTGTAAGTAAAGTTTGCTTTTTTTTTTTTTTTTTGTACTGCAAGTACCGAATTCAGCCTCATTGTCTCTGAAGTATGTCCTGGAGAAGGAGGACTTGAACTCTTACATGTCCCAGCGGCCCATGCGGGGTCCGTGGTACTGCCCCCCTCCCCCTACACGCGCCCCCCGAAAGTTGGGCGGGTCCCTGAGCCCCCTGGCTACATACCTCACTGGCAGTTTCAGGGCCACTTCTCTAAAACCCCGTCCTGTTCTTTCTCCTGTGGTTTCCTGAGAAGCAGGGAGGGAGGCTGTGGCTAAGGAGACTGGGTGGAGGGGGTTTCTCCACGTCTTTCATGGGGCCCACAGGCAAGGGGGAGGGGGCTCAGTCTAAGGGGGATAGACTGAAGAGGAGACAGCCTGCTCTCCAAGTGCCAGTCTGAGAAGGACACTGATGGATGGGGGGCACATCCCAGGGCATCACATCTGACTGGGTAATGTAGTCTGATGGGAGAGGCAGGACGCCTAAGTGTGCCCAGAAAAGCAACTCACTATGAGAAGCCGCAGAGGGTCAGGTCTATCTTCTGGGGCTTGTACTAAGTACTGAAGTGAGGTGAGGGGATGGGTAAGTCAGGGAAGGTTTCCTGGTGGAAGTGAAGCTTAGGAGCCAGAGCGCCACCCCTAGCCGTGCTGCTGGGTCAGGGCATGGAAGAGGACAGCAGGACTCACCCCTCTTTCTTCTCCCAACCCCCTCCTGCAGTGTCCCACAGACCAGGCGTCTGATGAGGCGAGCCCAATGCTGAAGATCCTCTCAGAAGAGAGCTCCTGTGGGCTTCTTGGAAGAGGGGACGTGGGTTGGCCTGGAAGAAGGGTGGGATAGGCCACTTAGTGGCGGGCGCAGTAAGCAGAATCAGCTTGCCGTGAAGGTTCCGGGTCCTCTGCCGGGTCTGCCCCGCCCCACCCCTTCCCAAACACCTTTTCCATACCTCCCCTCCTCAGCAGAGCCCCAAGCTTCTCTGTGCGGTGGGCTTCTCTATGCACCCATGCCCCCTCCCGGCAGTCTGGCTGGGGTGCTCTGTCCTTGGCCTCTCCACCCCCACCTTCAATGCCATGCAAACCTCAAAGAGGCTGATTTGCATAGCATTTGCCTGTGTTTACCTGCAGCTCTTCTGTTTGGAGCCAGCCAGGAACTCCTGAGTTTGGTTTCAAGGAGCTCTACCCTTCTTGCCTGCGGGAAGACTAGGTTCCTCAATCCTTCCGAGGTCAGGCTGGGACTAGAGTGAGGCAAGCAAGGTGCTTAGGGCAAAAAAGTTTTAGGAGGCCCGCCGTCTCAGGTGCACCTGAGGGCCAGAGCCACCTTAAATTGTGGGCCCTCAGGTGCCTCCTTGTCTTACCCCCCACTCCCCCAGCCAGCCCTGACCCTTCTGCTGTGTTCTGGCCTTGAGAGTCTGAAATCTTCTAAAATGTGTCCTAAAATCTGGGTACTGAGTCCTGGGGCTGGCCTGGGCAGCCAGGTGCCTGTCCTCCGCACCTTCTGCCCTGGGCCCTGAGCCCTTTCAGGAGAGGAAGCCAGAAGTGCTGAGGCCTGGGGTGGGTGGGACTGTGAGATCAGTGTAAGGATGGGGGACCCCCACCCCCAAGGAGCTGAAAACCACGTGGAAGGAACAGAGTGGTCTGTGCACAGCGGTAACTAAGCAAACCAGGCCTTTGGAACAAAAGGCAGATGTGAAACCCAGGGCCCTGAGCTGATCTTGATCCCACCGAGGCCTGCCCTGGGGATCACTGGGCCCTTCCAAGAGAGAGCTGAATGGTTCTGGGAGATGCTAGGCTGAAACAGGGGCCTTAGTCCTCAGGTCTCTGATGGGAATTCGCTGTGGAAGGAGACAGCTGTGAGCACCAGGAGAGATAAGGCAGTAAGAGATCCTGCCTGTGTATGTCAGGAGCAGGGATCCATGAGGGGTTTCCCACATCTCCATGCCCAGGCCTCAGTACTTGGGGGGGCCTCTGGGGCAACCCTCCCCCTATCTTGGCCAGTGGGGCCTGTGCCTTGGGTCCTCTCTGCAGGTAGCATGGTCACACCTGAGTCCTCAGGCGTCCCTCCTTCCGAAACTTGTCTTGAGCCAGGAGCCTTCTTGTTGAGATCTTTGTCTAATTGGGGCTTGGGGTCTCCCTTGGAGAGGTGCCATAAGCCGAGATTGCCACTCTTTTTTTTTTTTAATTTTATTTATTTTTAAGATGAGGTTTCACCATGTGGGTTATTTTTAAGACGAGATTTCACCATGTTGGTCAGGCTGGTCTTGAACTCCCGACCTCAGTTGATCTCCCCGCCTGGCCTCCCAGAGTGCTGGGATTACAGGCGTGAGCCACCGCACCTGGCCGAGATTGTTACTCTGTAAAGGGTGGGGGAACACGGGGCGTGGTGGCTCAAGCCTGTAATCCCAGCACTTTGGGAGGCCAAGGTGGGCGGATCACCTGAGGTTGGGAGTTCGAGACCATCCTGACCAACATGGAGAAAGCCCATCTCTACTAAAAATACAAAAACTTAGCTGGGCATGGTGGCACATTCCTGTAATCCCAGCTACTTGGGAGGCTGAGGCAGGAGAATCGCTTTAACCCGGGAGGCAGAGGTTGAGGTGAGCCAAGATCGCACCATTGCACTCCAGCCTGGGCAACAAGACTGAAACTCTGTCTCAAAATATAAATAAATAAATAAATACATAAATACATAAAAGGGTGGGGGGAGTTAGGGCTGGGCGAGTGTCAGGTGAGACCCACGGAATATCAGGAGCCTTTCATTACTCACAAATCTGTGAGAGGAGTGAGTGCCAATGAGGGTCGACAGGAAACTCGGAGACAGCAGAGTGCTCAAGTAGCAGGTGGAGAGTGAGAGAGAGGTGGGGGACCAGGGTGTCACCCAGGCAGGTTTCCCAAGGGGAGTAATAATTGGTGGGTTTAGAACAAGCAGGGTCACGCTGTGGCTGAGAGAGGGTCACTGGCTGATCTGCAGAGTCCATGCGGGCTGTGGGGTCTGCAGTACCAGTCAAGTGGGCTGTATGTAGCTGTCCCATAGGGAGGCAGTCACCAGAACACGACTGTCTAAGGTAGATATCTGGATTGAGCACATGGAGGAACTGGGAGGAGGCGGGAGCTGGAAATGGTGTCAAGGGTGACTGAACCCTGCTTCTGGTGTAAGAAAGCCCAGCTTCTGTTCAAAACGGATGCCAGGGCAGCATCAATGTACAGGAATTCACTACACTCCCTCTGTGCCTGGGTCACTGTTTGTGGTCTTCAGGAGGGTGGGCCCTGCTCATTGGCCTCTTCTGGTACTTGAGTGGGGTTGGGGTGGTCTGTAGCCCCATGAGGGCAGGATGGGGGCAAACCAAGTGCAGGGTGAGCAACCCCCTATATCTGGGGAGGTGCCGAGCTAGAGCTAGTGTGTGGATGGGGGCCGCTCCCAATTACTCCAGGCTGCGCCTTCTGCATTCTATTCTCTGCATATCTGGAAGGCCTGAGCTCATGGGACAGACCCCACCCTGGCACCTGGCGGGTGGGGCATTCCTCTCAGGAGGTGTTTCCTCACCTTTGTTTGGGAACAGAAAAAACAAAGGTGACACAGCTGGCTGGCGGTTCTGAGTCTCACCTCCCAGGGTGTGGAGTGAGCCCAAACTCCCTGCCTGCCACATCTCCTCTGCCGCCTCTCCCAGGGCTGGAGAACCCCCCAGGAAGATTGAGACTCAGCTTCCACCCAACCCCTAGGTGACCTCTGACAGTCAGGCCTCCAGCCTTGGCTTACATCCCTCCAGCGATAGGTAGCTCTCTGCCCCCCACAGAGTATCAGATGATTTAAAAAAAGAAAAAAAACAACCGCGAACAGACTTTGGAGGTGAAGCTGAGAGGCAGTGGCCTGGGGAAGCTGGAGGGACTTGATCACGAACCAGAACTGGTAGAGTAGACACCACACCACTGACCTCCCATTTGGAACAGTATCTGGGTCTGTGGCAGCTAATGGGGTAAGGTTCCAGGGAAGCAAAATCCAGCTCAATAAGAAGGGCCAACCACGGTGGCTCACTCCTGCAATCCCAGCACTTTGGGAGGCTGAGGCGGCCGGATCACTTGAGCCCAGGAGTTTGAGACCAGGCTGGGTAACATGGCGAAACTCCAGCTCTACAAAAAATATAAAAATTAGCTGGGCATGGTGGCGCACACCTGTAGTCCCAGCTGGGCATGAGGCTGGGAGGCTGAGGCATGAGAATTGCTTGAACCCGGGAGGCAGAGGTTGCAGTGAGCTGAGATCACGCCACTGCACTCCAGCCTGGGTGACAGAGTAAGATCCTCTCTCAAAAAATAAATAATGAAAACGACTAAAGACTTCCTCTCAGCAGAGCCAGGAGCCAGTGATAAGATGTTTGGGGGAGGTAATGAGCTCTCTGTCACTGCAGGAGTGAGAGTAGAGAGTAGCCCGTCATCAGGACTGCCAGGGCTTCTGGAAGGTCCCCGGGAAAAGGAGAGGACTCTACCTACTCTGGAAAGATGACCAGGAAGCGTGCCATGGCCCGTCTGAGAGGGCTGGGAGATGGGGAATAGGGAAATGGAGCCTGGGGGTTACCTGCACATCTCACTCTCAGAAACACCCCACTCTGGGCATCAGTAACCTGCCCTTAGTTTCTTCTTCCAGCCACGTTTCTATCTCGGCTGGTCCCCTGACTCAACCGCTTCTCACAGACAGGTGAAGGCAGGACTGGGTTCAGAGGCCAGCTGTGCCTAGCATTGGATTAGGACACCCTGTGTCCCCCTCAGACCCTTCAGGGCTGCACCTTGCCTCCCTCTAGTGCCTTTTGAACCCAGGTGGGTGGGGGGCCCTTCTCAGGTCCCTGGCTGCTGCTGGGGTAAAGTGGCTGATGTCTGACAACAGACCTTCCCCTCCTGCCTGACCCTCCTGGGGAGAGCAGCTCAGGCAGGGCCAGGCTGCTTCACAGGCAGTGGGGCTGCCCTCACAGGGAAGTGGGGTTTGGTGACACTGCACAGGGGAGGTGTTTGGGGCCAGAAGTGGATCTCCTTGAGCCCTGGCACCCTACAGGTCTGCCCACTCTGGGTGTGGGGCAGCAAGATGCAAGTCGCCCCTGCAGTACCCCAGCCAGCCCCCCCGGGCCTCCCTTCTCCCTCTTCCTCTTGCCTGATGGCCCAGGGAAGCCAGGTCTGGGCAGTCCCCGAGGAGACACCTGCCTTCAGCTCACCCCCAGGAGATGTGCCTTCCCTCTCTCAGCCTCAGTTTCCCTACTTGAACCATCTTTATGAGCCTGTCTCATGTGAACAGAGGTCCGGGAGGCTATCCTGTCAGTCCTGGGAGTTGGGTTGGGCTCGGTGGGTAGGTCTTGGAGGCTGCAGAAAGAAGGAAGCCGTCTCAGCCCTGGGACCTGACATCAGCCATGTGGCACTCAACCACTGGCTCAAAGGTGACAGATTCTATCCTAATAGAATAGAATAAAGTCTATTTATCTGCCTTTCTTCTCACCATGTGCTGGTAATTCTGAACAATGTCAATGATACAATGCTTCTCTCTGAAAAAGTATTTTATTGGTCAAAGTTCTAAATGATTGCTATAATTACTGTTGAATTTAAACAATTTATAAAATGAGCTTCAAAGTAACATTTTAATTCTTTTTTTTTTAAGACGGGGGTCTCACCATGTTGGTCAGGCTGGTCTTGAACTCCCAACCTCAGGTGATCCGCCCACCTTGGCCTCCAAAGTGCTTGGATCACAGGCGTGAGCCACCACGCCCAGCCACATTTTAATTCTTTATTAGCAGCTTGTTCTTTAATAAGCATTGTATGTTACATGAAAGTCAAATCAGAGCCGGGCGAAGTGGCTCACGCCTGTAATCCCAGCACTTTGGGAGGCCGAGGTGGGTGGATCACCTGAGGTTGAGAGTTCAAGACCAGCCTGACCAACATGGAGAAACCCCATGTCTACTAAAAACATAAAAATTGTCCGGGCATGGTTTCGCATGCCTGTAATCCCAGCTACTCAGGAGGCTGAGGCAGAAGAATCTCCTGAACCCGGGAGGCAGAGGTTGGGGTGAGCAGAGATCGCGCCACTGCACTCCAGCCTGGGCAACAAGAGTGAGACTCTGTCTCAAAAAAAAGAAAAAAAAAAGAAAGTCAAAGAATGAATTTCCCGTTATACACATGCAGGCTTAGCTGCAACCATGTATTTGTATTTCATTTGTAATTCCTAACCAGTTCCTCCTTCCTCCCTCCTTTGCGGTAGTTGCTGTTCTCCAAGTCCTGTGGTACATGTCCCCATGTTTAATCAGTTGGTTCTAAATAAACAATGGTAGCACACTGACTGTAAAGACAAAGAAACAGAACATGAGCTCCTCCAATTCTGCCACTCGATATGACAGCTTGGAGGTTTTATCTGTGTTTGGAATTTAAAACAAATAGTGCAAACCAGGAGATGTAATGTTTTTGTTTTTGAGATGGAGTCTCACTCTGTCACCCAGACTGGAGTGCAATGGTGTGATCTATGCTCACTGCAACCCCTGCCTCCCGGGTTCAAGCGATTCTCCTGCCTCAACCACCCTGAGCAGCTGGGATTACAGACGTGTATGCCACCACACCTGGTTAACTTTTGTATTTTTAGTAGAGATGGGGTTTTACCATGTTGGCCAGGCTGGTCTCGAACTCCTGACCTCAAGTGATCCACCCGCCTCAGTCTCCCAAAGTACTGGGATTACAGGCGTGAGCCACCACGCCTGGCCATGTTTTTGTTTAATAAATGCAAATTTTAGTCCATTATTGTCTTAGTCTGTTCCTGCTGCTATAAGAAAATTACCTGGCTGGGTTTGGTGCCTCACACCTGTAATCTCAGTACTTTGGGAGGCCAAAGTGGGAGAATCCCTTGAGCCCAGGAAGTTGAGGCTGCAGTGAGCCATGATCACACCACTGCACTCTAGCTTGGGCAACAGAGGGAGATCCTGTCTAAAAAGGGGGGAAAAATTACCTTAGAGTAGATTATTTATTTATTTATTTTTAAGATGGAGTTTTGCTCTTGTTGCCCAGGCTGGAGTGCAATGGTGCAATCTCAGCTCACTGAAACCTCCGCCTCCCTGGGTTCAAGCAATTCTCCTGCCTTAGTCTCCCGAGTAGCTAGGATTATAGGCACCTGCCACCATGCCCGGCTAATTTTTTTTTGTATTTTTAGTAGAGATGGGGTTTCACCATGTTGGCCAGGCTGGTTTCCAACTCCTGACCTCAGGTGATCCATCCACGTTGGCTTCCGAAAGTGCTGGGATTACAGGCATGAGCCACTACGCCCAGCCTAGAGTTGATAATTTATAAACAACAGAAATGTATTGCTCGCAGTTCTGGAGGCTGGAAGTCCAAGATCAAGGCACCAGAAGATGCAGTGTCTGGTGAATCCTATTCTCTGCTTCCATCCTCACACAGCAGAAGGCATCAATGCTGTGTCCTCTTACGGTGGAAAACCAAAAGGGACAAACAGGCTCCCTCAAGACCTTTTATAAGGGTACTAATCCCATTCATGAGGGCAGACGCTCACAACCTCATCACTTCCCAAAGCCCCCACCTCCTAATGCCATTACCTTGGGGATTAGGTTTCAATGATGAATTTTGGGAGGATATCAACATTCAGATCATAGCAATATATTTATTTTAGTTCATGATCTTTACTGTATAATCATGTAGAAGGCAAGGTTAAAGAATGTTCCACTGTGAGAGTCAAATGTGCTATGTGTATGCTGCTGGCTTTCACAGCTCTGCAAAAGGGGACCCAGGAAGACCGGGGGAAACCTTGACTCCAAGGGGAGAGCTGGGGAAGTGGTCAGAGGAATGGTCAGGGCTGGACCTCCAATCCTGGGCTTCCCAGCCCAACCATAGTGCTTCTCCATACCAGCTCAATTCAACTATGAATGAGGTTCTCCAGGGATAGCCTACAGCCACCTCATTGCACTGGGTGCAGGGGCAGAGGGATGCAATAGCTTTAGGTTGGCCCTGAGCAAACTCTGACAAGGAGCAGAAGTCCCAGGAGCGCCAAATTCAGCCAGGCAGGGCAGACTAGACAGTGTCTAGAAAACTGGCAGATGCCCTCCAGCCTGACCCTGCCATCCTCTATCCTACCCTGCCCTCTCCCCTGTCATGATAGAAGGGATACAAAATATACCTCTGTGGCATAAGGATTAATTTGAGTTGGTGACATTTGAGAATCAACAGATGCAGGAAGAAATTTTTTTTTTCCTGAACTCCCTTTATCTGCCTAAAAGCTGAGCCTCCCAAAATAATTCAAATGTCATAAATCCCCTTCCCAGAGTTTGGGAGTTTCCCAGTCAAGGAAGATGGGCTTCTTTTATGAGACATAAAGACTAGAAGAGAAGACCGGGCTCGGTGGCTCACGCCTGTAATCCCAGCACTTTGGGAGGCCAAGGCGGGCGGATCATCTGAGGTCGGGAGTTCAAGAACAGCCTGACCAACATGGAGAAACCAGTCTCTAAAATAAATAAATTTAAAAAAAATAAAAATAAAAAAGACTAGAAGAGAAATCACACCAAGATAAGAAGTCAACTAAACAAATATTGTCACAAAACTATCATATCTCCCATCTTTTCTGCTAAGGGTCCATTTACCTTTCCTAAAAGGCATTTGTTTTCCCAAAAGTGTCCTTTCTCTTTTTTCCTTCCCCTGTTAAGATGTTATATTGGGGCCGGGCACGGTGGCTCACGCCTGTAATCCCAGCACTTTGGGAGGCTGAGGCAGGTGGATCACGAGGTCAAGAGATCGAGACCATCCTGGCCATGGTAAAACTCTGTCTCTACTAAAAATACAAAAATTAGCCGGGCGTGGTGGCATGTGACTGTGGTCCCAGCTACTTGGGAGGCTGAGGCAGAAGAATCGCTTGAACCCATGAGGTGGAGGTTGCAGTGAGCTGAGATTGCACCACTGCACTCCAGCCTGGCCACAGAGCAAGACTCCGTCTCAAAAAAAAAAAAAAAGGTCTTATATTGGCCTCAAATTCTAAATCACTTTTTTGAGCCACATTTTCAGTGAGTTCCTTCTTTTCTGTGTGAATAAATTTTGCCTTTCATATGAGAAATTATTAAATAAATAAATCATTAGAATACAAATTATTAGGATAATAATTTGTATTCTAATGATTTATTTATTCTAATAATGGGATAATAATTTGTATTCTAATAATTTTGTCTTTCTGCCTATTACTAGTTTATCAGTTTAATTTGCAGGCTCTGAAGCACTGAACCTATGTGGGTAGAGGAAAAGTTTTTCCTTTCAACATGATTGTTTATTTTTGAGATGGAGTCTCACTTTGTCACCCAGGCTGGAGTGCAGTGGTGCAATCTCCGTCTCACTGCAACCCCGCCTTCCGAGTTCAAGTGATTCTCCTGTCTCAGCCTCTGAGTAGCTGGGATTACAGGCACCTGCTACCACGCCCAGCTAATTTTTGTATTTGTGGTACAGACAGGGTTTCATCATGTTGGCCAGGCTAGTCTCAAACTCCTAACCTCAGGTGATCCATCCACCTTGTCCTCCCAAAATGCTGGGATTACAGGTGTGAGCCACCTCAACCGGCCTCCCAACATGATCAGAATAAAAAAAATTCTAGGTAACCTTCATTGCATGTGTACTATATACCAGGCCCTATTGTAAACCTTTATATATGTTATCTAATGTAATCTTCCCAACAGCCCTTTGAGGTGATTGCTATTGTTACATCCACTTTATAAATGCAAAATTGAGGTGCAGAGAGGTTAAGTCACTGCCCTAAGGCACAGAGAATAGGTGACAGAACTGGAATTTGAACCTAGTGATTTCCAGAGCTTAAGCTCTGAATTTGGGTGAGGCTACAGGTGCTGTGAGTCCTGCTTCTGGCTCTGCCACCACTGGCTAGGTAACCTTGGGCCTCAGTTTCCCTGTCTTCAAAGTGGCATGGTAAGGTCCCTCTTGGCTCTGACAGTCCTCAATCTGGGGACTGGGGTGTCTGGGGCTGGCAAGGAGGACTGTAACTTGAGTGTGATCTGTCGACATGGTCAGCAGAAGGAATGTCATGCATCCATTGGCTGCAGACTGGGGGGCTGTGGACTGGAGACTGAGACTCAGGGGTTCTACGCAGCTCTGGCACTGCCTCGCTTTGGGCCTTTGGGCCAGTTGCTTGCTCCTCCCTGAGTCTCAGTGCCTTTGTTTCTCGTCTGCTTGGTCTTCAGTCTATGGGAGCAGAGGAGAGGTATAAACTACATAGAGTAAACTCACAGCATAGAGTCTATTATTGCATGAACTGTGACTCTCAAGTTCCAGTGCTACAGTGACCACAGCATCTTATCAGCTTCAACAGATAAAGGTTGCCTAATTTGCATATGTATTTATGTATTTATTTTGAGATGGAGTCTTGATCTGTCTCCCAGGCTGGAGTGCAGTGGTACTATCTCAGCTCACTGCAACCTCCATCTCCAGGGTTCAAGCAAGTCTCATGCCTCAGCCTCCCAAGTAGCTGGGATTATAGACATGCACTACCATACCCAGCTAATTTTTGTATTAGTAGAGATGGGGTTTCACCATGTTGGCCAGGTTGTCCTCAAACTCCTGGCCTCCAGTGATCCACCCTCCTCGGTCTCCCAAAGTGCTAGATTATAGGCGTCACCTACTGCCCCCTGTCTACAAACCTGACTGTTAGCAGAATACATAATTGTCTATGCAGAAAATCACAAAGAATCTACAGAAAAGCAACTACAACTAATAAGTGAATATAGTAAGGTTACAGGATACAAGGTTAATACAGAAAAATTATTGTGTTTCTGTATATTAGGAATGACCAATTAAAATGGGAATTTATAAAACGGTGCCATTTTAAATGGCGTAAAAAATGGAATCTTGGTATAAAGCTAAGAAAACAAGGTGCCAAGTCAATTCAATGAAGAAATAATAGTCTTTTTTTTCTTTTTGAGACAGAGTCTCGCTTTGTCACCAGGTGCCAGGCTGGAGTGCAGTGGCGTGATCTCGGCTCACTGCAACCTCTGCCTCACTGCAACCTCTGCCTCCCGGGTTCAAGCAGTTCTCCTGCCTCAGCCTCCCGAGTAGCTGGGACTACAGGTGCGCGCCACCACGCCCAGCTAATTTTTGTATTTTTAGTAGAGACGGGGTTTCACCATGTTGGCCAGGATGGTCTCGATCTCTTGACCTCGTGATCTGCCCACTTCCGCCTCTCAAAGTGCTGGGATTACAGGCGTGAGCCACCATGCCTGGCCAATAATAGTCTTTTAAACATCTTTTCAACAAATTGTGCTGGAAGAATTGAACATTCAATTTTTTATTTTTATTTTTATTTTATTTTTTGAGATGGGGTCTTGCTGTGTTGCCAAAGCCAGTCTTAAACTCCTGGGATCAAGTGGTCTGCCTACCTCAGCCTCCCAAAGCACTGGGATTACAGGTGTGTCACTGCACCCAGCTAATTTTTGTATTTTTAGTAGAGAGAGGGTTTCCACATGTTGGCCAGGCTGGTCTTTAACTCCCAGCCTCAGGTGATCCACCCACCTCAGCCTCCCTAAGTGCTGGGATTATAGGTGACTGCCTGGCCTAATTTGCACATTTATCAGAACTACAGCCAGATTTGAGAGGGTTGTGAAGCCAACATATGCATTAATCCCATCAAGATCAACACCTGAAGTTTAGCTAATTTGCCTATAGCCAATCTTGAAGAAAAGAATGGCAACAGCCCTAGGGAACCTGTGGCATAATCTGAGATATTATATAGATAAAATATTTCTGTATAGTATTTTATATTTTGTATAAATATGTAACATATTATGTAGGTACATCAATAGTGTACATGTATGTCTTTGTCTCAGGTTCCTGGCACAGAGCTCCTGAAACCCTTGGCATTTTCTTTTTCTTTCTTTTTTTTTTTTATAGGGAGTATCCCTCTGTTTTCCAGGCTGAAGGACAGTAGCTTAATCTTGGCTCACCGCAACCTCCGCCTCCCATGTTCAGGCGACTCTCCTGCCTCAGCCTCCTGAGAAGATGGGACAATAGGCGCGTGCCACCATGCTGGCTAATTTTTGGTATTTTTAGAAGAGATGGGGTTTCGCTATGTTGGCCAGGCTGGTCTCAAACTCCTGACCTCATGATCTGCCCTCCTTGGCCTCCCAAAGTGCTGAGATTACAGGCTGGGATTACAGGGGTGAACCACCACGCCCTGCCACCCTTGCCATTTTCTCAGTAATAAAAGTGTGTTTCGTTATTCATAAACAATTTTGTTATACCTAAATTTATGCTAATGAGGTGACAGGGTGGGGCTCCTAGGTAGCTACCGGGTGCTGCTCCATTAGAAAGAGGAAACATGTGATTAGAGGGTGAGAACAGGGAGGGGACATGAAGATTGGGTTATAAAAACAATAAGCTTTGGAATCTTCCAGGTCGGAGAACGGTTCTAAGTGCTGCAGGTGGGGGAGTGCGTGTGGCCAGTCCATTGGGGCCACCCACATACGTTGCCCTAGGTATCTCTCCCATCTGGTTGCTCCTTTATGTGCTTTATAATAAGCTTGTAAATGTAAGTAGTGTTTTCCTGAGTTCTGAGTCATTCTAGCAAGTTACAGAACTGAGGGAGTGGTCATGGGAACCCCCAATTTTTAGCCACCCTAGTGGAAGTGTGGGTAGCCTGGGCAGCCCACTTTTGCTGGCATCTGAAGTAGGGGGCACTTTTGTGCGACTGAGCCCTTTAACTTATGGGATCTTGGGCTAACTACCGATAGTGTCAGAATTTAATTGCTGGACACCTACTTAGTGTCAGGGAATTTATCTTTAATGTAGAAAAAAAAACTCATTAGGACAAAATTACAAAAAGAGCGGTCCCATCTTAATTAGTTAGGGCCACTATTAGGTTGGTGCAAAAGTAATTGCGGTTTTGGGCCATGAGTTTTAAATTATTATTATTATTATTTTGAGACGGAGTTTCACTCTTGTTGCCTAGGCTGGAGTGCCATGGTGCAATCTCAGCTCACTGCAACCTCCTCTCAGCTCATTGCAAACTTGGTCTCTTAGGTTCAAGTGATTCTTCTGCCTCAGCTTCCCAAGTAGCTGGGATTACAGGCGCGCACCACCATGTCCGGCTAATTTTTGTATTTTTAGTAGAGATGGGGTTTCATCATGTTGGCCAGGTTGGTCTCGAACTACTGACTTCAGGTGATCCACCCGCCTCAGTCTCCCAAAGTGCTGGGATTATAGGCGTGAGCCACTGCACCCAATGAGTTTTCATTATAACTAGGCTCAAACACATCTTTATTAATCAAAATAGGAACCATTACAACGAACACATTTTTGTGCATTTTCTGCATCCTATTGGTTGTGGAAGTGTTTTCCATGCAAAAAGTTGTCAAAATGCTTGAAGAAGTGGTAGTCATCTGGCGAGGGTCAGGTGAATATGGTGGATGAGGCAAACCTTCATAGGTAGCCCAATTTATTCAACTTTTGAAGCGTTGGTTGTGCGACATGTGGTTGTCAACGTCGTGGAGAATTGGGTCCTTTCTGTTGACCAGTGCTGGCTGCAGGCATCAGTTTTCAGTGCATCTCATGGACTTGCTGAGCATACTTCTCAGATATAACAGTTGTGCCTATTCAGAAAGCTGTAGTGGATCACACTGGCAGCAGACCACCGAACAGTGACCATTCTAATTAAAGAAAGAGGAAAGAGACACGAAACACGAAACACGGCTGGCCGTTAAAGACAGGTTTTCTTTAGATAAAACCTGAGGGGTGCTCCTGGCAGATTTCAGTCAAGAGCGCTTTCTTGGCAGTTCAGCGGTCTCGCAGATCTGTCTCTTGCTTCGACAGTGTTTGGATGGAACAGATCCTGGGGACTCTCAGAAAAAAAAAAGAGCGCTTTCTTTTTTTCTTTTTCTTTTTTTTTTTTTGAGACGAAGTTTCCCTCTTGTTGCCCAGGCTGGAGGGCAATGGTAAGATGTTGACTCACTGCTGACCTCCACTTCCTAGGTTCAAGGGATTCTCATGCCTCAGCCTCCTGAGCAGCTGGGATTACAGGCATGTGCTACCATGCCCAGCTAATTTTGTATTTTTAGTAGAGACGGGATTTCTCCATGTTGGTCAGGTTGGTCTTGAACTCCAACCTCAGGTGATCCTCCTGCCTCAGACTCCCAAATGGCTGGGATTACAGGCGTGAACCACCATGCCCAGCCAAGAGTGCTTTCTCTTACAGGCTAAGAGTACATATTGGTTTTAGGGTGAGGGGGCTTATCAGAAGCTTGGAAGGTTTATGTGTGGGGAGAAGCTTATGGAAGGATTGGAATCTCTCTGGGAGGGGAGGTTATCTTGGAGCAGACATCTTTCCGGCCCAGAGTGGGTATTATCTAGGGGCTAGCATGTCTCTGTTCTGGGAGGAGTTTGGAATATTTCCGGTTGGAGATGTTATTTGTGGTTTATGGTCATGGTGACCTTAGCCATTAGGCTGATACCTTTTGGATTTAGGTGGTTTTTTATTAAGGTTAACTTTAGAAGGAGGGGCTTGTCCAAGATGGTGGTGCTCCTGCTCTGTGAAACATGACCTGTTATTGGTGCAAGTTTGGCTTTGTGAAGTGCTTTGGAGCTTCTTCTTGGTCCAATCACTGAGTTGGTCATCGCTGGTTGTATAAAATACACTTTTGTTGAACGTCACAATCCAATCGAGAAATGGTTCATTGTGGTTGTGTAGAATAAGAGAAGATGACACTTTAAAATGACGATTTTTAAAGTTTTCATCAGCTCATGAGGCACCCACTTATAAAGCTTTTTCACCTTTCCAATTTGCTGCAAATGCTGAATGATCATAGAATGGTCAAGGTTGGCCAGTTGCAGTGGCTCATGCCTGTAATCCCAGCACTTTGGGAGGCCGAGGTGGGCGGATCACTGGAAGTCAGGAGTTCAAGACCAGCCTGACCAACATGGTGAAACCCCGTCTCTAAAAAAGAAAGAAAAAAAAGAAAAAATAAAAAAATACATTGACAACTTACTCCATTTTAACTCCAGCTGCCATCTGATAACTACCTCAAGTTCCTCAAAGTTTAGCACGACGCCCTCCCAGGGGACTTCCACCTCAGATGTCCCCTAACTCCTCCCCTCTCGAGCCACCTCGGATGTTCCCCGACCCCTCCCCTCTCTCACAACCCCCTACACGGGTTGCATCAGCCGGCTTGCAGGCCATAAAACTCCCCCGCGCCAAGCCGCAATAGCTGCGTGCCATTTTTGGGTGCAGCCCAGCAGCTCCCCTTCTGCTCTCAATAAAGCTTATTCTGGCACCTGGTGTTTCCGCCCTTCCTAATATCTATTCTATATATATATATATATATTCTTTCTTTTTTCTTTGTTACCTCCAGTAATGGGTGTAAGCAATATTTTTTTAATAAAAGAATGGTCAAGGTTGAGTTCCTCAGCAACCTCTCATGTGTCGTTGTAAGAGGATCAGCTTTGATGATTGTTCTCAGTAGTTCTTAGTCTGATAGCCAGCTACTATGCTCCTCATCTTCAAAGCTCTCATCTCCTTTGCAAAACTTCTTGTACCACCACTGCACTGTACATTCATTAGCAGTTCCTGGGCCAAACGCGTTGCTGATGGTGTGAGTTGTCTCTGCTGCTTTACGATCCATTTTGAACTTGAATAAGAAAATGCTAAAATTTGCTTTTTGTCTAACACCATTTCCATAGTCTGAAATAAACAGCAAGAAGTAATGTCATAAGCAGAAAATCGTTAAGTGAGAAATGCTCATTAAAATGATGTATAACATAACCACATTTATTTAAGAATGTATTCTAATATCAAACAGCAAATTCTAAAAATTCAAAAACCACAATTACTTTTATACTCACCTAATATAAAACAATATCTGAATAATTTATAAACAATAGAAATGTATTTCTCATGGTTCTGGAGGCTGGGAAGTCAAGTATCAAGTCAGCATCTGGAAAGGGCCTGTTCCTCATAGATAGTGGCTTCTGTGTCCTTGTAACCGCCCAGAGGTTCACCTTGCCTGCTGCCTAGAAAGCTGATTTATCAAAACAAGGGAATTGCAATAGAGAAAAAGTAATTCATGCAGAGCCAGCTATGTAGGAGAACGGAGTTTTATTATTACTCAAATCAGTCTCCTCAAGCATTCAGGGATCAGAGTTTTAAGGATAATTTGGTGGTAGGGGCTATGAGTCTTGAGTGCTGATTGGGAGATAAAATCACAGGGAAGCTGTTCTCTGGTGCTGAGTCAGTTCCTGGGTGGGGCCACAAGATCAGATGAGCCAGTTTATCAATCTGGGTGGTGCTAGCTGATCCATTAAGTGTCGGCAAAATATCTCAACCACTGATCTTAGGTTTTACAGTAGTGATGTTATCCCCAGGAGTCATTTGGGGAAGATCAGAATCTTGTAGACTCCAGCTGCATGCTAAACCATAATTTCTAATCTTTTGGCTAATTTGCTAGTCCTACAAAGGCAGTCTAGTCTCCAGACAGGAAGGGGATTTGTTTTGGGAAAGGGCTGTTAACTCTTTGTTTCAAACTATAAACTAAGTTCAACCTACACCCAGGCATGGACAGGGACAGCTTGAAGTTTAGAAGCAAGATGGAATTGGTTAGGTCAGATCTCTCTCACTATTTCAGTTATAATTTTGCAATGGCTGTTCATCCTCACCTGGCAGAAGGGGCAAAGAAGCTTCCTTGGGCTTCTTTTCTAAAAGCATGAATCCCATTCAAGAGGGTTTTGTCCTCATGACTTAATCATCTCCTAATTACAGTTCTGGGGATGCATTCACACCACAAGAGGTTCCCACTGCAGAGTGTAATAATTCCGAACTTTCTTACTGAAACTGCCTTTGCAAAATTATGATTGAGACAGTGAAAGAGATCTAACTTAACTGACTCCATCTTGCTTCTGACCTCCAAGTTGTCCTTTTTTCATTCCTGAGTGTAGGCTAAACTAACTTTGGTAGAAAATTAGTTTAGAGTTTATGGTTTAAAACAAAGATGTTGGCGCTGTTATTCACGTCCAATAGACTGAATATTAAAGAGATATTCCAAACAGTTTTGTGTGAGCAACATGGCTGTTTATTCATGTGGGTGCAGGTGGGCTGAGGCCGAAAAGGGTGTCAGCCAATGGTGGTGGGATAGGAGTTGGTTTTATAGGTCTGGGGTGGGCAGTGGTGTTACAGTGTAAGATCAGTTACAGTGGTGGGGGTAGGGGCAAGGAGTTTACGTTACCATAAGTTCAGTTACAATGATGGGTGGGGTAAGGCGTGAGAGTAGTTAAGATGGTAGGGTGCAGGGGGAGGGATATTCATAGAGCAAGAATAGTTAGGATGGCAGGGTAGGGTGAGGAGTATTTACATTATCCTAAGAACAGTTAAAATGGCAAGGTTGGGAGAGAAGCTTAATGTCCGAGGGAAGCTTCACTGGGCAATCAGGGATGATGGCGAATGCAGGTGTGGGGGGAGGGGCGGTGGTAGGGGCGATCAGCCAAGGCAAGCAGGACTTCAGACTTTCTGGGTCCAGGCTTGCACATGGAAGCCTGACAGGCACATCCTGTCTTATAAAAAATAAAATACATGCCTGGAAAGCACTGTTTAGAAAAAAGGAAAATAAAAGAAAAAAATAAAAACAGGCCGGGCATGGTGGCTCACGCCTGTAATCCAAGCACTTTGGAGGCCAAGGCGGGCGGATCACCTGAGCTTGGGAGTTCAAGACCAGCCTGACCAACATGGTGAAACCCCGTCTTAAAAAGAAAAAAAGGAAAAAAAACAGAGATAGTAACAGCCTTTTCCCAGGACAGACCATCTTCTATCCTGGGGACTAGACTGCCTTTGTAGGACTTGCACTAGTCACAATATTAGAAATTATGGTTTAGGAGTCATGTAGTTGGAGGCTACAAGAGTCTGACCTTCCCTAAACTCTCCTAAGATCAGTGCCTGTTTTGTAGACCCTGCACTTGATGGATCAGCTGGCCCCACCCAGATCAATAAACTAGCTCATCTGATCTTGTGGCCCCCCACCCAGGAATTGACTCAGGGCCAGAAGAGACCTTCAACTCTGTATAATTTCATCTCTGACCAATCAGCACTCCTAGCTCACTGGCTTTCCGCAACCCACCAAGTTGTCTTTAAAACCTCTGCTCCCAGGCTGGGTGTGGTGGCTCAAGCCTGTAATCCCAGCACTTTGGGAGGCCGAGGCAGGTGGATCACCTGAGGTCAGGAGTTCAGGACCAGCCTGACCAACGTGGTGAAACCCCTTCTCTATTAAAAAAAACAAAACAAAACAAAAAAAACAGAAAACAAAAAAACTCTGCTCCCTACAGGGAGCAGTGACTCATGCCTGTAATCTCAGCACTTTGGGATGCTGAGGTGGGTGGATCACCCAAGATCAGAAGTTTGAGACCAGCCTGGCCAACATGATGAAACCCCATCTCTAATAAAAATACAAAAAATTAGCTGGGCATTGTGGCGGGCACCTGTAATCCCAGCTACTTGGGAGGCCGAGGCAGGAGAATTGCTTGAACCCTGGAGGCAGAGGTTGCAGTGAGCTGAGATCGCGTCATTGCATTCCAGCCTTGGCAGCAAGAGTGAAACTCCATCTAAAAAACAAACAAGGTCGAGGAAGAGGGGGGAACAAAAAAAGAAAACAAAACAAAAAACAAAACAAAAACCAAACACACAAAAAAGCAAAAAAAAACACTCTGTTCCCTGAATGCTGGAGGAGACTGATTTGAGTAATAAAATTCTGGTCTCCCGCACAGCTAGCTCTGCATGAATTACTCTTTCTCTTGTCAGTGTACTTTATCCAAAAAAAAAAAAAAAAAAGAATTACTCTTTCTCTATTGCAATTCCCCTGTCTTGATAAATTGGCTCTGTCTAGGTAGCCGTCAAGGTGAACCCCTTGGGTGGTTACAAATTTGGGGGCTTATTTGGGATTGCTCCTTTGGCTACCTGCCTGGGTTTGGTGGCCCCCCTCCAGCAATGACTCTAGAGGCCAACCCAAGTGGCTGCCTAGCTCTTTTGGACTGGGGGCTGACTCTGATACTCTCTCTACTAGTGGGGTGCTGCTGACCCAATGTGCATGGATTTAATTGCAATAGAGAAATAGTCCTGGGGAGATATCTCTCAACTGTATCCTTATCACAGGTGTCTGTCTGTAGCCCCATTGTGGGGTGTCTGGGTTGGTGAGTATCCTAGGCTCTGCTAACACCTCCTTCCTGCTCCTGACTGGTTCTGTAGTCCCATGGTGTGGCGTCTGTAACCCCATTATGGGGTGGGGTGTCTGTCTCCGTGCAGCTCCCGGGGGATGGTGGTTGGCTCTCCCTAACTAGTAGGAAGTTTTGGTTCAGGACACTTCCTCAGTCAGGAAGATTTCGAGGAGATTTCTCAGATGGAGAATAGGAGGATAGTTTGGAAGGGATACTCTTAAGAGTTCTTGGTTAGGGATCTGATTCAGAAGGCCTTCCGGCCTTTTTGTATGTTTGTACATGTGGAGGGGATCTCAGAAGGAATTGCCGATCAAGTCCAGCAGGCCTAACTCAGAGAACCCTTCTTATTTGTCTGGTTACATTCAATGAGCCCTCAAGAAAGCTCAACAGGCCTTTCTTGGGTGACTATCTGCTCTTTGCCTTGCCCAGAGACTCCCTTGTGAATACCATTTGGGGGTCACCCTTCCCCACCTGGAGTAGATTAAAGACAACAGGGACCAACCAACAAGAAGAACTTTGAGCACTGCCAAGTTGACATTGGGTGCTGAAGGAGGTGACTAATGCCTGTTTTGTTATGTGTGTTTTGCTGGGATGGAAATGTTAATTCGGTTTGCTCCTCAGGCAGTGCCTCCCATGTCTTTGCTGCAGGACAGAAACTTTTATCTAAATAGAAGGAATAATTCTATTATATACTGAGTGCCTTTATGTTTAATCGTCCTATAACATGAATGATTTTGAAACACCACCCATCTTAGCCTGGGTCCTTTGAAAAGCAGAGCTTGGGTCAAGGATTAAGGTGGCTGTGGAGGCTAAAGCAACTCCATCTTCGATGCCAACTTGCCATGTTGACTTCTGATTAACCTCTGCTGATAGAATGCCTCTAAGACTTCTACATTATCTACTACTACCATAAATCCTACCCTGAGGTCAAAACAATCTTGACCATAAATCCTCCCCTTTGGCAGATTCACACAGCATTTTTGCCTTTCCCTGAAGGGTCAACTTCAGTTGTCCTACACATTCCTTCCCTATGATGTATAAGCCCTTGGTCTGGGGGATAATGGCGGAGATTCACCATCTCCTCTTGCAGCTACTGAGACTGTGGCTTCTATGCCTACGTTCTTATTAAATGTTTCTTTGAGAGAAACTGCATTTGTCAGCCTCTGCCTTTTTTTTTTCTTTTTTAGAGACAGGGTTTCACCATGTTGGTCAGGCTAGTCTCGAATTCCTGACCTCAGGTGATCTGCCCACCTCGGCCTCCCAAAGTGCTGAGATTACAGGCGTGAACCACCGTGACCGGCCTGTTTTTTTTTTCTTTTTTTTTTTTTTCTTTGAGATTGAGTCTCACTCTGTCACCAGGCTGGAGTGCAATGGCGTGATCTCGTCTCACTCCAACTTCTTTCAGGTTCAAATGATTCTCCTGCCTTAGCCTCCCAAGTAACTGGGATTACAGGTGCCTGCCAACATGACCAGCTAATTTTTGTATTTTCAGTAGAGATGGGGTTTCACCATGTTGGCCAGGCTGGTCTCGAACTCCTGACCTCATGATCCATCTGTCTCGGACTCCCAAAGTGTTGGAATTTCATGTGTGAGCCACTGTGCCCAGCCCCAGCCTCTGTCTGGCCTCTCAGCTTCCTCGGCCTTTAGGGATAGGTTTGCATAGGCCTGCTCCCGGGAACAGTGCCAATACTGCATCTTGTAGATACCAGCCCAGGATGGCGAGTAAAGAATGAGGGAAGTAAGGCCAGGGCAGATGGAATGCAATGTGGCTGATGTGCCACTGTGCTGGCCACGGCTTCATCATAGCAAGCCTGGGTGAGACACGGCAGGTTGCTCAGCAGGCATGTTGCTCTGCATGGGAGCTTGTCCAGAGGGATGCAGGGAACCGCACCTTGAAGCCATCCAAGGAGAGTGAAAGGAGGGAGAATTTACCTTCCCAGCTCCTTCCGATTTCTCATTGCTTAGGTTTTACCTGGCGGGTTGGGGGAGCTAACTCATCCATACTTTCGTGTTTCATTGCTGAACTCAGTGGCCAGTTTCATGCCTTGTGATGTGGAATTTTATCCAGTTCTAAAAGTGGAGGAGTGACTTGACACTGGTCTTGTCCCAATCAAGAGAAATGAAGCAGATTGCTGAGGGAATCTGAACAGGCACCCAGGATTTGCATCTCCAGTTTTGGGGGTCCCAAAATTTTGGGGTTCCAAAACTTACCCTGAGGCCAGTAGAGGTTAGTGTAATGAGTTCACCATGGATTGACACACAGTTTCTCCATCTGTGAAATGAGGGGGCTGGCTGAGGATGACCTTGCCCCACATCTCCCCTCCCCCACCCCCACAGTCCTGTTTTCTGGGGAAGAAGGCCAGCAGAGGCCCAGCACAGTCACCTACCTTCCCCCACCAAATCGCCACAAACCACTCTCTCAAACGCAGCCCAGCTAAGGCTCAAGAGTTCTATCCACATTTCCCAGTACCGCATCCTGTGTACCAGGCACACAGAAGGGAGTCAGACCTTCTCTCTACTATTTGATTGCTAATGATAATAATAATAATAGCCACCCTGTTACCATCCTGTGGTACTGAGCGAAAGCTCTGTGTCCAACATCCCCACATGAACAGAAACACAGGCATCCTGCTTAATATTCACCTCAACCCTGAAGATATGCATCATGTTCCCATTTTACAAATGGAGACAGTGAGGCTCAGATATGCCCTGGGATTTGCCCAAGATCACTAAGGAGTACGCAGGGCCTGGTTCCAACTCAAACAGCCTATGGTTTAAGTTTCTCTCTTATTTATTCATTTATTCGTATTTTTTGAGATGGAATCTTGCTCTGTCATCAGCCTGGAGTGCAGTGGTGGGGTCTTGGCTCACTGCAACCTCCGCATTCCAGGTTCAAGAGATTCTCCTGCCTCAGCCGCCCAAGTAGCTGGGACTACAGGCATACGCCACCATGCCCAGCTAATTTTTGTATTTTTAGTAGAGACGAGGTTTCACCATGTTGGCCAGGCTGATCTTGATCTCTTGACCTCGTGATCTGCCCACTTCGGCCTCCCAAAGTGCTGGGATTATAGTCATACGCCACGGCGCCTAGCCTATGGTTTGAATTTCTGTGAGGAAACCCCTCAGAAGAACGTGCTGGAGAAGACCCACTGCTCGTTCACCAGGTGGCGTTTATCAACATGCTCTGAGGTGGTTTGTGTCCACTGCACCTGCACACACTTCAGGACAAGGTTCCCAGATGCTTCCTGCCTGTATGTCTATGTGTTTCTGTGAGTGCTGACCTGTCCCAGTGAGGCTCCTGCCCCTCTTTCATAATGCAGCACAGTCCTGAGAGCTATGGGCTGGGCCTGGGCTCCCCGCAGTGGGATGATTACCTGGACAGAGCCGGGGGCAAGCAGAATGGGGCCGACCTTGCATCAGCGGGCTATGGGAGCCTCTCATCCTCTGCCCACACTTGCAGCCCTCTTCCCTGGTGAGATGCTCCCCCACCCCTAGCGGCTGGCCCAGAGCATCTGGCCACTCCTGAGAAATGGAAACTATACCTTCCTGGACTGGGGCCAGCGTGGTTTGAGAAGCACCCCTTTCAAATTCCCTTTGTCAGGAAGTTGATGCCTGGACCACCACAGTTGTTCACCTCAAGGGAACAATTACTCTTGATACATGGAAATATTTCTTTCTTTTCTTTTTTTTCTTTTTTTGAGATGGAGTCTTGCTCTTGTTGCCCAGGCTGGCGTGCAATGGCGCGATCTTGGCTCACTGCAACCTCCGCCTCCCAGGTTCAAGGGATTCTCCTGCCTCAGCCTCCCAAGTAGCTGGGATAACAGGCATGCACCACCATGTCCGGATAATTTTTAAAAATATTTTTAGGTAATTGGGCGCCATCTTGGAAGCAGACAGCAACCCTTACCAGACTGCTGAAGCAGACAGCAGACCTTACCAGACCGCTGAATCTGCCAGCACCTTGATAGCAGGCAGCCCAGCCTCCGGAACTGTGAGGAATTGATTTCCGTTGTTGATAAATCCCCAGTCTGGTATTTTGTTGCAGCAGTGATCTGGTTTGGATGTTGGTCCCCTTCAAATCTCTAGTTGGAATATGATTCCCAGGTTGGAGGTGGGGCCTGGTGATTGAATCACAGGGGCAGATCCTCATGAATGTTTAGCACCATCCCCTTGGTCACGAATGCGTTCTCACTCAGTGAGTTCATGAGAGATCTGGTTGTTGGAAAGAGTCTGGGCCCTTCCCCTTCTCTCTTTTGCTCCTGTTCTTGCCAGGTGACGTGCTGGCTCCCCTTCACCTTCTGCCAGGAGTGGAAGCTTCCTGAGGCCCTCTCCAGAAGCAGATGATGGCAGTATGCCTTGTGTACAGCCTGTAGAACTGTGAGCCCATTAAACGTCTTTTCTTGGCTGGGCTCGGTGGCTCACGTCTATAATCCCAGCACTGTAGGACGCCAAGGCAGGCAGATCACCTGAGGTCAGGAGTTTGAGAGGAGTCTGGCCAACATGGCGAAATGCCATCTGTACTAAAATTATAAAAATTAGCCCGGCATGGTGGTGGGCGCCTATAATCCTAGTTACTCAGGAGGCTGAGGGAGGAGAATTGCTTGAATCCAGGAGAAGCAGGTGGCAGTGAGCCAAAATGGCACCACTGCACTTCAGCCTTGGTGATAGAGCAAGACTTGGTCTCAAAAACAAAACAAAACAAAAATCTCTTTTCTTTATAAATTACCCAGTCCCTGGTATTCCTTTTTAGCAGTACAAGTATGTATTAAAAGGGGCTGGGCATGGTGGTTCATGCCTGTAAACCCAGCACTTTGGGAGGCCGCATGGGAGGGTCATTTGAGGCCAGGAGTTCAAGGCCAGCCTGGGCAACATAGCGAGACCTTGTCTCGACAAAAAAAATAAAAATAAAAAAATTTATGTGGGCGTGGTGTTACATGCCTGTAGTCTCAGCTACTCAGGAGGCTGAGGAGGGAGGATCACTTGAGCCCAGGAGTTTGAGGTTGTAGTGAGCTATGATCACACCACTGCACTCCAGACTGGGTGACACGGAGACCCTATCTCAAAAAAAAAAAAAATTAGACTAACATATGTATCAGAAACTGAAAAGACAGATGGTGTCTCCTTCACCATGGTAACTTCAGTGCCAAGCACAGGGTCTTGCATATAGTAGGTGCTCAATAGGAGCTTCCCGAGTAAATGAGTAGCCTTTGACCTTCTCTGCTGACTGGGTCCCACACTGTTGGGACAGCACAAACAACTTCACTTGAAGGCAGTTTCTGTGCACCAGTGCAACCCAGGCTGGCGACAGCAGACATAGAAGCAAGGCTGAGCTGCCTTCTTAGTCATGGCCAACACTTTCCTCCATTTTGGGTTCTGTCTGTCCAGCCCCCAAGTTTAGCCTTTCCCAGCTTAAATCTCCTTCTCTGCCTTCTAAGACTTTGGAACACTTCTTTCCCCATGCTATGGCAACTCTCACACTTGGCAAAGCAGAGTTGCTTTAGAAGTCACTGAAAGCAGTTGTGTCAGGTAGCTGGGCCTTTTGCTTAGTTCCTTTGAGTCTCTGAGCCTCTTTGGCTATTGCTAGCACAATGGCAGGCCCATAATAGGTGCCCAGTAAGTATTTATTAAATGAATGAATGAACATTCATTTAACATATGAATCCTTGGGGAATCCAAATAAACAAATGATGGATGAATGAGTGAGTGAATCAGGACTCAGTGAATCTGCAGCTCTGCTGAGCTCTCTGCTGGTAAAACTCTGGATTGATGTGTGTGTGACCTTGGCACTTCTGGGCCCTGGTTTGCCCACCTTGGAAATGAATAGGTTTGATGGAACTGTCAGAGGCATTTGAACCAGCAACTCCATCTTGAATAGGGGGTGGGTAAAACAAGGCTGAGACATGCTAAGCTGCCTTCTCAGCAGGTTAAGGGATTCTTAGTCACAGGCTGAGATAGGAGGTTGGCACAAGATACAGGCCATAGAGACCTTGCTGATAAAACAGTTTGCAGTAAAGAAGTGGACTAAAACCCACCAAAACCAAGATGACTACAAAAGTGACTTCTGGTTGTCCCAGTGCTACACTCCCACTAGCGCCATCACAGTTTAAAAATGTCATGGCAACGTGACAGGAAGTTATCCTATATGGTCTAAAAAAGGGAGGAATCCTCAGTTCCCGGAATTGCCCACCCCTTTCCCAGAAAACTCATGAATAATCCAGCCCTTGTTTAGCATATAAGCAAGAAATAACCTAAAAGTGGGCAACCAGCAGCCTCAGGGCTCCTCTGCCTATGGAGTAGCCGTTCTTCAATTCCTTTCCATTCTTAGTAAACTTGCTTTTGCTTCTTCTCCGATAAAACACCAAATGGCGGATGATGGGGGGGGGTCGGGGGAGGGGATCGGGGTCGGGGGGTTCGGGGGCGTCGGGGGGGTGGGGGACTGGGGGGCCCGGGGGCCCTGGGATGGGGAACCGCAGTGGCTTCCGCGGAGGTTTCGGCAGTGGCATCCGGGGCCGGGGTCGCGGCCGTGGATGGGGCCGGGGCCGAGGTCGCGGAGGTCGCAGAGGCAAAGCCGAGGATAAGGAGTGGATGCCTGTCAGCAAGTTGGGCCGGCTGGTCAAAGACGTGAAGATCAAGTCTCTGGAGGAGATCTATCTCTTCTCTCTGCCCATCAAGGAATCTGAGATCATTGACTTTTTCCTGGGGGCCTCTCTCAAGGATGAGGTTTTGAAGATTATGCCGGTGCAGAAGCAGACCCGTGCTGGCCAGCGCACCAGGTTCAAGGCGTTTGTTGCTATTGGGGACTACAGTGGTCACGTCGGTCTGGGTGTTAAGTGTTCCAAGGAGGTGGCCACTGCCATCCGTGGGGCCATCATCCTAGCCAAGCTCTCCATTGTCCCTGTGTGCAGAGGCTACTGGGGGAACAAGATCGGCAGGCCCCACACCGTCCCTTGCAAGGTGACAGGCCACTGTGGCTCTGTGCTGGTGCGCCTCATCCCCGCACCCAGGGGCACTGGCATCGTCTTAGCACCTGTGCCCAAGAAGCTGCTCATGATGGCTGCTATTGATGACTGGTACACCTCAGCCAGAGGCTGCACTGCCACCCTGGGCAACTTCGCCAAGGCCACCTTTGATGCCATCTCTAAGACTTAGAGCTACCTGATCCCC
>CAUYLG010029855.1:0-19856 GCA_963573385.1 Cacajao melanocephalus | reverse complement strand
CCAGCTTCGTTCTTTTTGCTTAGGATTATCTTGGCTATGCAGGCTCTTTTTTGGTTCCATGTGAAATTTAAAGTAGTTTTTTTCTAATTCCATGAAGAAAGTCAATGGTAGCTTGATGGGGATAGCATTTAATCTATAAATTACTTTGGGCGGTACGGCCATTTTCATGATATTGATTCTTAACCATGAGCATGGAATCTTTTTCCATTTGTTTGTGTCCTCTCTTATTTCCTTGAGCAATGGTTTGTAGTTCTCCTTGAAGAGGTCCTTCACATCCCTTGCAAGTTATATTCCTAGGTATTTTATTCTCTTTGTAGCAATTGTGAATGGAATCTCACTCATGATTTGGCTGTCTCTCTATTATTGGTGTATAGAAATGCTTGTGATTTTTGCACATTAATTTTGTATCCTGAGACTTTGCTGAAGGTGCTTATCAGCTTAAGGAGATTTTGGACTGAGACAATCAGGTTTTCTAAATATACAATCATGTCATCTGCAGAGACAATTTGACTTCCTGTCTTCCTATTTGAATACCATTTCTTTCTCTCTCCTGATTGCCCTAGTCAGAACTTCCAATACTCTGTTGAATAGGAGTGGTGAGGGAGGCCATCCTTGTCTTGTGCCAGTTTTCAAAGGGAATGCTTCCAGCTTTTGCCCATTCAGTATGATATTGGCTGTGAGTTTGTCATAAATAGCTCTTATTATTTTGAGATACATTCCATCAATACCTAGTTTATTGAAGTTTTTAGCATGAATGGGTGTTGAGTTTTATCAACTGCATCTATTGAGATAATCATGTTGTTTTTGTCATTGGTTCTGTTTATGTGATGGATTACACTTATTGATTTCTGTATGTTGAACCAGCCTTGCATCCCAGGGATGAAGCCAACTTGATCATGGTGGATAAGCGTTTTGATGTGCTGCTGGATTTGGTTTGCCAGTATTTTATTGAGGATTTTCACATCAATGTTCATCAGGGATACTGTCCTGAAATTTTCTTTTTTTGTTGTGTCTCTGCCAGGTTTTGGTATCAGGATGATGCTGGCCTCATAAAATGAGTTAGGGAGGAGTCCTTATTTTTCTTTTGTTTGGAATAGTTTCAGAAGGAATGGTACCAGCATTTTATAATTCTATACCACTCAATTTCTCTTTAAAATCTCACACATGCAGCTCACACAAGCGGGTTAGTACACCCCTTTAGACTGAGAAACTGAGGCTCAGAGAAAAAATTTTTAACCATTCACACACTCATATCCACTAGATTTTTCTTAAGGTCAAAGCATTGGGAAGAATTCGCCTGGCTGCACACATATTTGCATATAATTTACAGATGCCTCCAACTATGAAAGACATCCTTAGGCAATTTGCAAGTTAAATTTGTATCATTTCACTCAAGGCATGAAGCGAAAAGGGAATTATCAAGCCAGGGAGAACTGCAGGGGAGACAGCAGGGGTCCCCAGAAATTCTCCCAACATCTTCAGTGGGAGAACACTAAATTCAAGAATTTAGCATCTGCTCAACAAAGGAATATTATGCAGGGCATTAAAATGATGGCTATAAAATCCATGAAGCAACATGAAACATAGAGTGAAAGAAAAGCAAGTTACAGAATTGGGTGCACAGAACAACTTTAGCAGGAGGGGAGGGAAGAGGAAAAGAACCGCACCAGTCATAAGCCATGACTATGTTAGGGCACAATCCTGGGTAATGTTCTTTTCCTTCTTCCAAAGGGTTCCTAGGATGGACAATCTCTACAAGTTTTTCACCCTCTATGTGACTCAGTTTCCTTATTTGCAAAGTGTCAGTCATAATAGCATGTATCTATCAGGGTTTTGAGAATATTAGATCATATACAGAGAGTGCTTTGCACCAAAGATGACACATACTAAGTGCACAATTAATGTTGGATTGAAAATAGTGGCTGTTATTCTGTCACTTCTGACAAAGGTGGTGGAGCAAGAACTGTGTTGGAGTTATGAGGCCTAGGCTCAATCAATGCCAGATTTTCCTGGATACCCCTAGGACTCAGTTTCTTCTCTTGTAAAATGAAGGGACAGGGTCATGGTACCTCTACCCTGTCATTGTACTCTGTGAAAAGCTGTGTGGTGCCCTTTACATCTACAATTGAAAGTTCCCTATACTTTCAATCAATTACAAAAAAGGTTTCAATAAATTAATGAGCGCAGTGACTCATGCCTGTAATCCCAACACTTTGGGAGGCCGAGGCAGGCGGACCACATGAGTTCAGGAGTTCGAGACTAGCCTGGCCAACATGGTGAAACCTCATCTCTACTAAAAAGGAAAAAAATAGCCAATGCCTGTAGTCCCAGCTACTCAGGAGGCTGAGGCAGGATAATTGCTTAAACCAGGAGACGGCGGTTGAAGTGAGCCGAGATCACACCACTGCACTCCAGCCTGAGCATCAGAGTGAGACTCTGTCTCAAGAAAAAAAAAAAAAAAAATGAGGAAAATAAAACAATAAGAAAATGAGCAAAAGTCTTGAATAGAAAATTAACCAAAGAAACACAAATAACCAAACTGCCAAGTAACCAAAGTAAAATGTGTTAAGATAATCAGTCAGTGATCAAATTTGCAAATACTTTCAAAAATCATTATTCTCTGGGTTGGCAAAAATGAAAAAAAAAAAAGTTGCTCTCTTTGTGGACTCAAACTGGTACAGTCCACTTGGAGGCCAAAGTTCTTGATATCTACGTTAAAAGCCATAAAATATTTGTGAACCATGACTTTGTAACTTCACCCATAGGAATTTAACCTAAAAAGATAATTAAGAATATTTACTAAAGCTCAGCCACAATTATGTTCTTCTCTGAATTATTTATAATAGTGAAAACTCAGGAATAACCACATAATATTCATATAACAGAACATCATATGGCCATTAGAAATCTTATTATTTGAGAATATTTAAGAGCTGGGAAAGTATGACATTGAGTAAAAATGACCAGTCAGCACTATCTTAGGTTGACTCCCTAGAAGCAGAGCCTGAGACAAGGATTCTTGAGGAAGTGATTGATTGAGAACATGCTCTAAGAAGGAGAGCAAGGGAAGGAGACAAGATCGGGGGAAGAAAGCCAAGCAAAGGTGTGGTCTCTGCTAGAGACCACTTCTGTCTGGTCCCCAAGGAACCCAGGAACAGAGTTTGTACACCTTCTTGGTGCCCCTTAAGGGACTAGTCTTTTGTCTCCCCATGGCATTGGCTGCTGGCTGCCAGGGTGCAGGGGTATGAGGATGAGCAGGGGTGCTCTTTCTTCCACCCCTTGATTCTCTGACTCGTGTATTCTGTCTACTGAGACACAGCACCAACTAATGTCTATTGGTTTAAGGTGTATATTCAGCCTAAATGACGTTGCCCCATCCTTGCATAATATTACCTCTAAACTAGTACCTCAGCTATACCTTCAATCCTTAATCAGGCCAGCAGCTCTCGGATGGTAGTTTTTTAAAGGATAAGTGGATCCATGGTACGTGCTCTCTGCCATACCTTCTTTCCCATAAAAGGCAATGTAATGTGGTATTCCATGCCAGTACATCAGACACCAATTTGGTTCTTTGTACTGTGGTGCTGGCTGAGACACTGTGGGCAGGAAAAGCAAATCTGGCCCCTGAATATGTGTCAATCCCAGTCAGCATGAAACACGGCCCATTCCAAGTTGGAAGAGGTCTGACACACAGGGCTCAGCAACAGTCTCTGTTTCTGGCAGGTGGAACATTCAGCTGTGGCAGTAGCTAAATCAGCCTTAGGGAAAGGGAACCCATGTTATTGGGACAATACGTAGTTTGGTCTACAACCATGGCCACCCCTTTCATCAAACCACAGTACAAGAAATATAGATGGTATAATGTAAGGATTAGTACAATACATATATTTCCTAGCTCTACGGAGAGGGTCTAGAACAAACACAACCCAGTATCAATGAGCATATGTAGTGCCTAGTTCTTGGTTTCACAGCATGATTCTATTCTAAGCACTATTCGATAAAAAGAACCACGGTTCCTTGAAATGTACTTGATTTCAGTGCGAGAGCAGGAAAAATGTGAGATAAAGCTGGAACACTTTGTGGTGCTAGAAAGTCAGAAAATGCTCAAAAAGGATGTGGATTTGTCAAAAGAATAAGGTCTAGATAAACTGTGGTATGTCCAAACAATGGAATATTATTCAGTGCTGAAAAGTAATGAACTATCAAGCCACAAACAGACATGGAGGAAACTTAAACACATATTACTAAGTAAGAGAAGCCAGGCTGAAAATGCTACAGACTGCATGATATTTCAACTATACGATACCCTACAAAAGACAAATCCACAGAGACAGTAAAAAGATCAATGGGGTCAGAAAATAGGGGGTATGGAGGTAAGAATAAGCAGAGTGCAGAGCATTTTAGGGCAGAGAGACTACTTTGTATGATACTATAATGATGGATACATGTCATTAGAGTTTGTCTAAACCCATGGAATATACTGCACCGACTGAAACATAATGTCTATGGATTTTAGATGATGATATGTCAATGTAGATTCATCAATTGTAACAAATGTAACACTCAGGTCGAGGATATCGATAATAGGGGAGTCTATGCATGTTAGGGGACCAGGGAGTAGGTGGGAAATATCAATTTTTCTGCTCAATTTTGCTGTTAACCTAAAAGTACTCTAAATAAGTAAAGTCTATTGAATAAATAAATGAAAGAATAGAGTCCAAACTAAAGGAGCTTCTAATGGGCAGAGCTACAGAAATTTTGGGAAAAAAATAATGATAGTGTTGGATTTAACCCACGGGAATATAATAAATAAACACATAAATAGGGAAGAAAGGACAGTTCCTCCTTACAGTAGAATTCTAATTAATAAACGTAGAAGGAAAAAGGGGAAAAAATCATCATTAGGCAAACACTATAGTAATTGTTGCAGACAAGATCCATCAATGGATGGTAAAATTAGCAGGTGACAGTTTGAAGAAACACTGGACTTGCATGGTCTCAAAGTATTTCCCCCAAGATATTTGTTAATTATAAAAGGAAGGATAGTAACTTTATTGTGGAGAAACCACCTTACCCAAGGGATGAAGGTCAAAATCACCAATAATAAGACATGCTGACATCGTGAACCTCTTGATACGATGCACAGAGGACGCTTCCTTGATATTCCTGCCAAAACTGCATGCCTCATTCCTAGCATGAGAAAACATCAGACAAATCCAGACTGGAGACATTCCACAAAATAACTGATCAGTATTCTTCAAAAGTATCAAGATCATAAAAAATAAGGAAAACTGAGAAACTGTCGAAAATTGGAGCAGACTAAAGTGAAATAACAACTAAATGTGGGATTATGGAACAGAAAAGGGTCAAAATGGGTGAAATTAAAATAAAGTCTATAGTTTATAGTGTAATGTTAGTTTCTGGCTTTGTGCTATGGCTATATCTGATGTTAACATTAAGCTAAGCTGGGTGAGGGATATTAGGAACCATACTATTTGTGCAACTATTATGCAAGTCTAAAATTAGTTCAAAATGAAAACAATTTTTTAATCCAAATAATAAAATACACTTCACATTTTGTAAACCAAGGGAAAAAGAAGAAAGTACAGACACAGATAATGCAAACTCTTTTCAATGTTTCCTAAGCCCAAGCAAGACAAATAACTCAGGTAGAAAAATAAAAACTCATGTCCACTCCCTAAACCAAGCAGAAACTGTATTTAGAGTCTCCACATGCTGCGTTCTTCCATTAGCATGGATAATTGGAAATTGACTGCCTTTAGAAATGATGCCCAGTTTCTCTCCCTGGGTATAACACAAAATAAATTCCCAGGGCAATGGCCTATGGTATTGAATCCAACAGTAATTAAGTTAATGTATCCTATCTTGTGTGTAATTCAGGAGGTACAAATCTTTTATTGAACTCAAATTCAATAGTCATGTACAATCCCCCTACTTGTGGTGTGTACAAAGGTTGTAGGAAAATTACAAAAGGTGATACATTATAATTTTATTCTTATGAAGACTGGGTGTATTCACCTGACACAAGCCATTCATGGGGCACCCTTTCATTTGCACAAAGGAAAATGTTCAAATGAGTAAATATCAACATGTAATAAATGGAGCAGAGACCTGAGGCTGTTGCCTGCCCAGTTTTCTTTACTTTTTCTTCTGCTAAACATGCCCTGATTTTCCTATGAGGAGCCCCTCCTGCCCTCCCTCAGCATATATGATGCAGGAAGGCAGGAGCCTCTCAAGCTGGACAAACAACCCTAGCCTGCTCAACAAGCATATGATTCTCCTGGCCACAGACGCTGGTTCAGGATGGGCACAAGACCCAAGCCAGACCAATGAGGCTCAATTCTAGGGCTTTCATTGGAATTAGTTGGAAAGAGGAGGTTTCTTTTCACTGATGATGTTAAGATGACAGTCAAAGGTGGCCATCCTGTCATTCTTGGAGGAGATGCCGAACAACCCCAACAGAGAGAAAAGCAGAGCTGGGGGGAAGGTGAGCACCCAGGTACATTTGTCAACACATTCTGTTTAGTTTGTTGATATATATATATATATATATATATATATATATATATATATATATCTCCCAATTGAAGCTTAAGTCAGCCTCAATTGGGAGATATGTATATATATCTTATTTGCAATCTCAGAACTCAGATCTATCTCTGAATTCACTCCCTCTGTTGTACCATTATAAATAATCCTGTCTCTGTAGTTGTTTTAATGATCTTCTCTCCCTCTCTCTCACGTTTCTGGTCTTCCCTCTCAACTCAGAGCTCAACAAGATTTACAAACCACACCTCTTCCTGGAGCAGTCAAGTGTCCCACAAGCCCCTTTCCCCAGATGTCACACATTTTAAACCTCTAACCCAGACTTTGAATGTTCTCTCAGCTCTAACATAAATGGCATTTTTAAAAGAGAAGAGAAAAACCCGGGGAGAAACACTTGCATCGTCCTTCTGGGGTTACACTGGCAGCTTTATTCTGACAGAGGAAGCAGCCAGACTGGAGTCGCCAGGATCTGTGTTTTCAGACCAGACACCAACCCGCTCAGTCATCTCAGGCAAGGCCCCTGATGGCACCGGCCTCAGCGCTGGCATCACAAACACCACGAAATGAAGGATTAGGCTGGACAGGAAAGGAAGCTTTTTTCACTGATGGTGTTTAAACCAAGTCAGAGCATCCTCTAGAAGGAGAAGTTGCAGGGCTGAAACCTATCTTCCAATGCACAAAGACACTAGACAGACTTGTATTTCCATGAGACTGAGCAACAATGTTATCATTCAACCTTAACATTTTACCCACGCTCCCCCATTAACCAGACTCCTGTAGGGCAGAGGCCACCTCCCAGCAAAGAATAATAGCAACAACGACAGCAGACACTGTCTACACACCTCCCGTGGGCCAGGCACTATACTAAACGTGTTTTGAATGGGATCTGCAGTCCTCACAGCAACCTTTCAGGTAGGTCATCTTAGTCTCCTTTGTTAAGCAAGGAAATTGAAGTTGAGGTTAAAGAACTTGACTAAGATCCTACAGCTAGGAAACATCAGCACCGTTATTCTACCCCAGGTCTGCCTAACCATAGAGCATGTTCCCTTTCCTCTGGGTCATGTTCCTCCACAAAAAACTCCTGCCCTTCATCAGCCTCCACTTCAACCAGAAAAGCCACAAGCAGGAGCGCTGTGTCCAGCTGGTATCATTGGAGGTGGACTAGGGGTGCTGTGTGGGCCAAGTGGAGAAAGGCCACATGACCACATCCAAGTCTTACATCCAGCAAGTCAAATAAAAGACAACATCCCAAACAGTTTCTATTTAACAAGGATGAACAAAAAGTACACATTGACAGGGTGTACAAAGGAGCTGGTCACAGCACTATTTATAAAGAGGAAAAAAATCATCTACCTGGGGAATGGCTAAGCCAGGTGCCATAAATCATTAGAATGCAGATCATATAGCCCTAAAAAGTGATATTTGCCATTGTGCACATGAAACAAGATCAAGTAAAAAATGCAGAAATCAAAAGAATAACATCAATTACGACAAAATAACTTTTTTTGATCACTTACCATTTGCAGATGTAGTGATTAGCATGTTACATAGATTATCTGATTGAATCCTCAGCTATAATTCTATGAGGTAGGTGTTATTATTTATCCCCATTCTTCACATGAGGAAATTGAGGCTTAGGTTAAGCAAAGTGTTGAAAGTCATTAAACTGGAACCCATTTTAGAAGTTAGGACATTTGACTCCAGAGTCTTTTAAAAGTTTACCACTATATGAAATGTAGGTATGAACATGCATTCAAGGACTAGGTAGGAATTCCTAGATACACCAGCCCTTGCTATGGTTCCTGGATGCAGAATGAATAAAACAGACAAGGGTATATGTCTTAAGGCTCTTACCTTGTGGTGGAGACAGGAGACAGGCAAATGTGACTGGTGGAGCTAAGGACTGTGAAGAAAATCGAGCAGGGTTTGAGGATGGGAGCAAGTGGGGAAGGTGGTAGTTTAACCATTTTAACAGGGTGGTCTGGAAAGGTCTATTTGAGAAGGTAATATTTGAGCAGAGGAAGGGAAGGAGGGACCCTGGTATGCAGCTGGGATTGAGAAGAGGATGGAACTGAGGGTGCCCCAGGGGAAAGAGACATTTAGTGCAAAGATGAGAAAGGACACACCTAGGTGTTCCAGAAGCAGCCAGAATACCAGTGCTGCTGCGGGAGAGGCAGGGATTATGGGAGGCAAGTTCAGGAGGGGTAGAGATGATGGAGGTGAGTTCAGGAGAAGGACCAGGAATGATGGGAGTTGAGTTCAGGAAGAGGGGCAGGGATAATGAAAAAGAGTTCAGGAGGAGAGGCAGGGATGATGGAGGTGAGTGCAGGAGAAAGGTCAGGGGTGATGGAGGTGAATTCAGGAGGAGCAGGGATGATGGAGGCAAGTTCAGGAGGAGGGGCAAGGATGATGGAGGCCAGTTCAGGAGGGGCAGGGATGAAGGTGAGTTCAGGAGGGGCAGGGATAATGAAGATGAGTTCAGGAAGAGGAGCAGGAATGATGGAGGCAAGTTCAGGAGGAAGGGCAGGGATGATGGAGGAGAGTTCAGGATGAGGAGCAGGGATGATGGAGGCCGGTTCAGGAGGAGAGGCAGGGATGATGAAGGCGAGTTCAGGAGGAAGGGCAGGAATGGAGGTGAATTCAGGAGGTGCCAGGATGATGGAGATGAGTTCAGCGTGAGGGGCAGGGATGATGGAGTCAAGTTCAGGAGGTACAGGGATGATGGAGGTGAGTTCAGGCGGAGGGGCAGGGATGACAGAGGTGAGTTCAGGAGATGCAAGGATGATGGAGGTGAGTTCAGGCAGAGGGACAGGGATGATGGAGGTGAGTTCAGGCGGAGGGGCAGGGATGATGGAGGCGAATTCAGGAGGAGGGGTAGGGATGATGGAGGCGAATTCAGGAGGAGGGGCAGGGATGATGGAGGTGAGTTTAGGAGGTGCAGGGATGGATGGGCCATGCAGCTGTGGTAAGGCCTTTGGTTTTATGAAATGGGTAAAACCTTAGGAGAATTTCAAGCAGAGGAATGACATGATATGACAGGTTTTAGAAAGACTGTTTCAGCTACTCTTAGGGAGAGCAGACTGGCAAGTCAGGCAAGTGGAAGTGGTAAGAATTGATGGGATTCCGGATATATTTTGAAGACCAAGCTGACAGAATTTCTTCATGCTTTGGATGTTGGATATGGAGGAAAAAAGACAAGTCAAGGATGACTCCAAAGGGAGATCTACTGACAAGGATCCAAAGGAAACATACAAAGAATATTTTAAGGTAAAGGAAATTTTTCTGTAAAATATTTGAATGTATAATGAATTATATATCATTAGAATTTAAATGATGAAAAATAATTATACATATATTCAGTAAAATGGTGGAGCTGCTATGGAAAACAGCATGGTGTTTCCTTCAAAAAGTTAAAAATAGAACTTCCATATGATCCAGCAATTCCACTTCTGGGTATATAACCAAAAGAACTGAAATCAGGAACTAGGGCCAAGCCCAGTGGCTCATGCCTATAATCCCAGCACTTTGGGAGGCCAAGGCAGGTGGATCAGTTGAGGCCAGGAGTTCAAGACCATCCTGGCCAGCATGGCAAAACCCCATCCCTACTAAAAATACAAAAATGAGCTGGGCATGGTGGGGGTCACCTATAGTCCCAGCTACTCGGGAGGCTGAGGCAGGAGAATCATCTAAACTCAGGAGGCAGAGGTTGCAGTGAGCTGTAATGATGCCACTGCATTCCAGCCTGGGTAACAGAGTGAGACAGAAAAGAAAGAAAGGAAAGAAAGAGAAGAAAGAGGAAAGAAAGAAGAAAGAAAGAAAGAAAGAAAGAAAGAAAGAAAGAAAGAAAGAAAGAGAGAAAAAGAGAGAAAGAAAAGAAAGAAAGAAAGAAAGAGAAAAAGAAAGAGAGAAAGAAAGAAAGAAGAAAGAAAGGAGAGAGGGAGGGAGGAAAGGAAGGAAGGAAGGAGAGAGAAAGAAAGAGAAAAGAAAGAAAACGGGAACTCAGATACTTGTACCCCACATTCAGAGCAGTTTTATTTATTCACAATAAGCAAAAGATGGATGCAAACCAAGTATTCACTGACTGAGTGGTGCAGAAACAAACCTAGTCTATACATTGAATAGAATACTGCTCAGCCTTAAAAAAGGAAAGGAATTTTTTCTTTTTTTTGAGACAGAGTCTCACTCTGTCGCCCAGGCTGGAGTACAGTGGCACGATCTCAGCTCACTGTAACCTCTGCCTCCCACGTTCAAGCAATTCTTGTGCCTCAGCTTCCCAAGTAGCTGGGATTACAGACATGTACCACCATGCCCAGCTAATTTTTTGTATTTTTTGTAGAGATGGGGTTTCACCATGTTGGCCAGGCTGATCTCGAACTCCCAACCACAAGTGATCTGCCCACCTCTGCCTCCCAAAGTGCTGGGATTACAGGTGTGAGCCACTGTGCCCGGCCCAAACAAGAAGGAAATTCTGACACAGGCTACAACATGGATGAACCTTGAAGACATTATGCTGAGTGAAATAAGCCAGTGAGAAAAGAACAAATTCCACTCCCAATAGGTACCTAAAGTAGTCAGATTCATAGAGACAAAGTAAGATGGAACTGGGGAAGAGGAGGGAAGGATGAGTTAACGTTTAATGGGTACATAATTTTGGGTTTGCGAGATGAAAAAGTAGGTGGATGGTGGTGATGGCTACACAACAAGATAAATATACTTAATCCCACTGAACTGTATCCTTAAAAATGGTTAAGATGGTACATACTTTATTATATGTATTTTACCACAAAACAATTGTTTAAGTCATCACCAACCTCCCCTCAACACACACACACACACAAAATAGAGCCATTGTTCTGTGGAGGAGGGGTAAGCTGTTCCACGCCTATTGTTAACAGTCCCAGAAATGGCCAGGACATTTGGGTGGGGGAAGGTCAATGGGGGTTCAAGACCTTGGCTTCTTTCTGACTGCTTAGGTATCTCAAACAGAAACTGTAACCAAGAGTGTTAATATATGGTGTGTTGTTTAAGTGTCTATTAGAAGAACAAATGACGGGTTCTATTCCAATTTAATGAGGCAGAGATCATCAAACAGGCATTTCAGGCTATAAAACATCCCTCTCATTGCAAACTCCCCAGGGGAGGTTGCAGAGTAGAGGGAAGTTAATATCTTAAGATTAAATAACACGATAACAGATTTGGTATGTTTGACCTACTTTTTGAGAAACTAACAAAGACTGTTTTTACTCCTCACCTCATAATAAACAGCTTAATAGGTCAGTGTTAAGCCCACTATCATGAGGATGGTGGAAATGGGGGAGATAAACATGTGTGCACCATTTATTACAAGGACCGGATGGAATGTGGGGTTTCAAAAGCAGCTGAACACTCCCAATGTAGGCTGGCAAGGACCCCAATGTGTTCTGTGGTTCTCCCTCCAGGACACAGGAGAAGAGGAAATGGCTTCCTGTTTTACCATCCCTCAACTCATAAAAAGAGCCAGAAGTCCCCCCTCCTAACACACACACACATATCTTGCTTCCCTTGGGCCTAAAAAGAATATATGTAAGGATGAATTCCATGCTCAAAATATCTGAAGTCTGTGAGGCCTCTCAAGAGCACCTCGTCCATCTATAGATAGGCATATTCATTCCCAAGGTGACTGATCTAAGGTCAAACAAACAACATGTGTGAAAGAGCCAGTTGCTTAGACTACCTCTGTGGTCTTGGTGAATAGAAGGAAATCAGAAAAGGAAAAGGGGTCTCCACATTTCTCATCAAAAGGTATAAGAGACTGTTGGTCTCATCTGGCACAAGGTCACTGAAGCCTCTGAATCTTAGTGTTCGTGTGTAAAATGGGAATAATAGTTACTTTACAGAGGTTCTTCCTTTTTTAAAGATGGAGTCTTGCTGTCACCCAGGCTGGAGTGCAATGGTGTGATCTCAGCTCACTGCAACCTCTACCGCCCAAGTTCAAGCAATTCTCATGCCTCAGACTCCCAAGTAGCTGGGGTTACAGGTGTCCGCCACCATGCCTAGCTTGCGTGTGTGTGTGTGTGTGTGTGTGTGTGTGTTTTAATAGAGATGGGGTTTCACCATGTTGGCCAGGCTGAGCTTCTTCTAAAAAGTATGACATATATGCTCATCTAGGTATGGTCATGGATTATTGATTACGTTACACTATGTTCATCCATTTGAGAAATCTTTGCTGGTTCCCAGCTGTCTATGGGATAGAATCTAAATGACTGTCATCCAGATCTCATCTTAAATATGAGCACATACTTCACACAACCTTTCCTGGCCCATTTCCTTTCAAGGTGTGTCACCCTTGCTGCATCCCTAGGCCTTTCTACCACATGTCCCTGTTTTATTCTCTTGATAGTATTACTGATTTTCTTATGTATTCACCTATCTTGCTTACTGCTGTATCTCAGTACTTAAAACCATACCTGTTACGTAGTGTTGTCCTCTGCAATTGTGGATGACTTGGCTTGTAATTAAAGACCTTCCACAAGACTCTTGGGAATGAAATGATTCCCAAGGGACACTGTGACACCCCCCCACCTCCTACCTGGAATGGTTTGAATACAATTCTGCCAGGGAGCAAAGAGCTGGAGCAGAAGACCTCTTAAGGCCCTTTCTGCTTTTCAGAATTGTTTGACCTCTTCCCATGTCTATTTGCCACTGGGAAAATCTGTCATTTGCCAGAAGAAACAATGAGACAGCAGCATGTTCCATTTCCCTGTGAAGCCTGAAGCCTGTGCAAAATTGTACAATCTAGTCACGCAGTTGAAACTCAACTCTTGGAAGGGAAGGAAGGAGAGAGCTTTTTATACTCAAGAGCTAAGACTAAAATATATAAAGACAAATAACAATGCTGGCAGTAAGTATAGGCAGCCTCTCTGACAGCAAAAATCAACTTTTAAAAATCAGGCAATTCTTCAAACTAGAGCTAGACTTCAGGAAATTAGGGTTTGTGTTCAAGTGGGCACATTACAATTTCATAAAAATTGTCTTAGCTATTTCTCCGCTGTGGACTTTAGAAGATAATGATGCACTTAATGTTTCTGATTATGTTGCTGGGCAAATCAGGGATCATGAAATAATTGGAGATATAAGACTGAAAGGCACTTTGGAAAGAAATAAATCAGAGGCCAATCTGCAAAAACGGTGTCCGAGGCTAATAGGCTGGGCCAGGCCTTCACACCACGCCCCTGCCCCACTCTGACTTCTACTTCAGACCCTTTCAGTCAAGTTCAACCAAAAAGGGCAGAACATCCTGAGTCCACACCTACCAAAACTGTTCTGTTTTGAAATAGGTGATATTTAAGGGCAAGAGCTCCCTGCTGTATGACAAATGTTGTAATGGGTGAAAACGGCAGGGATGCCCTTTGAGAGCAAAGGGTCACTGTGCCTTCCAAACCAAGATTAGTCCAAGTCAAGGATAAGGATGTTTAACAAGAGAATTTAGGTCTTCTCTCCTAGCAAGTAGTCTCCACTAGTTTAAGTCCAGAAATGTCTTGCTTTAAGAATACCCAGCATAAGAAAATCAGATCCTACAAAGTTAAAAGTAGACAGAAGGAAGCCCAATGTCAACCCTCTCATTTCAGCCAAGAGGAAACTAAGGCTCCAGCACACTGAATGCCATGTCCCAGCAGATTCACCTGAGCTCAGACGGGATCCAGGATCTCTTTACTCCCAATTACAGTAATCAACCATCCTGGTTTTCCCAAAACCGTACTCATTTTAGTATGACAAGGCCCTTATCTGTCTTCCAGTTTCTGATCTGACATGTAAGGAGTTTGGAAGTCATCATTCTATCCTAGTAAAAACCTAAACAAACTGAAAAATTAATAATTCTCAGATCCATCAGAGAAGGAAGGGTCATGGGGCAAACCACTGCCCCAAAAGTTGGACAATCAGACAGGCAGAGACAAAAAATTACAACTTACCAGAGCAGAATCCCATGAGCAGAAAGAAACCTCTTTAGTAATCAATATTGCAGCAAGACGACCTTAAGTGTAATTGATGAATTTCTAGAGGCTCAGGACGGACAAGCCTGGGAGTTTAAAAATTCCAGGCGTCCCCAGTTATAGGCAGGCCCTCACACATCTATGACTCTTATCTCTAGAAGCCTACCAGGTTCTCACAATGAAGGCAGAAGAAAAATCCACTCATGCTTACAACAGAAAGATAGAGAAAGCAGCCGCTTTGCCAGGGAATTCTGTCCTTCTTAACAAGGCTTGTCTGCAAGAAAAAGTGTTTTACTGGAGCTTAACGTATCGAGGTTGTATCAGAGTCCAACCTAACTGGGAAAAGGAAATACCCAATTGCATCCCATGCCAGACTTCCAATACACAAGTCGGGCCACCTCTAACCATCCTGTCCCACATAAGGTGGGGGACAGGGAACACTGGGGAACACTGTGAAAGTCACAGTCCATGGGCACAGGCTCACTAAAAGACCACAACCCAATTATAGGACTAGAGAGCACGTCCCCCAGCCAGCACCTCACCACCACAAAACTAAATGCCCATTTCCCTTCATCCAGGTGTGGCTATTAAGAAAAACATTGCAAGACAGACTGAAAGGCCACAAACACAATTTGAAGAGACTGAACAAGCGTCAGAACCAAAGTCAGGTGTGGCAGGATGGTTGGGACTACCAGACAAGAGTTTAAGACAACTATGATTTACACGATAAGGGTTCTAATGGAAAAAATGACAACATGCTAGAACGGATGAGTAACATAAGCAGAGAGATGGAAATTCTAAGAAAGGATCCAACAGAAATGCTAGAAATAAAAAGCATTGTAACTAACAGGCTAGGCACAGGGGCTCACACCTGTAATCCCAGCACTTTGGGATGCCAAAGTGGGAGGATTGCTTGAAGCCAGGAGTTCAAGACCAGCCTGGGCAACATAGTAAAATCCTATCTCTATAAAAATGTTTTAAAAATTAGCCAGGCATGGTATCATATGCCAGTAGTCCCAGCTACTTGGGAGGCTAGGCAGGAGGACTGCTTGAGCCCAGGAGTTTGAAGCTGCAGTGAGCTATGGCTGTGCCACTGCACTCTAGCCTAGGCTACAGAGCAAGAACCTATCTCTAAAAATAATAAAAAATAAAATAAAAACTACTCTAACAGACATGAAGAATACCTTCCATGGGTTCTTGTGTAGACTGGACATGGCTGAGGAAAGAACCTTTGAGGTTAAGGACATGTCAACAGAAATTTTAAAACTGAAAATCGAAGAGAAAAAGGACTGAAAAAAAGCAATACAGAATATCCAAAAATGGAGGGACAACTACAAATGATGTAGTAACACGCATGTGATGAGGATACCAGAAGAAGAAAGAGAGAAAGGAATAGAAGCAATATTTGAAGCAATAATGACTGAGAATTTCCCCAAAATTACTGTCAAACACCAAACCACAGAGAACACCAAGCTGGACAAATCCCAAAAAAGAAAAAAGCTACACCTGGGCATTTACTTAGGGTTTTTTTTTTTTTCTGTTCTTTTTTCCTTTTTCTTTTTCTTTTTTTTGAGGGTCTGTCATCCAGGCTAGACTGGAGTACATTGGCCCAATCACCAAGCGGTGGCTTACTGTGGCCTCAACCTCCTGGGTTCAAGCGATCTCCCACCTCAGCCTCCTGAGTAGTTGAGACAACAGGTACATGCCTGTCTTGATTAAAAGAACACAAAAATTAACCAAAGTTTCGCCATGTTGCCCAGGCTAGTATCAAGCTCCTGGGCTCAAGCAATCCTGCCACTTCAGCCTCCCAAAGTGCTGGGATTACAAGCATGAGCCTAAAATTTAAACTGCAGAAAACCAAAGATTAAAAAACTCTTAAGAAACCAAAGGTGAAAAAAGTTCTTACCTATAGAGAAGCAAAGATAAGAATTATATCTGACTCTTTAAAGAACATTCAGGCAAAGAAGATAATAGAGTGAAACATTTAAAATGTTAAGAAAAAGAAAACTCACCAACCTAGAATTCCATATTCTGTGAAATTATCCTTCAAAAGAAAAGGAGAAATAAAGACTTTCTCAGAAAAATAAAAATTAAGAAAATTTGTTACCAGTACACCTGCCTTGTAAGAAATGCTAAAACTCCTTCAAACAAAATTATAAACACCATAAACTCAGATTTACATTAAAAAATAAAGAACATTAGAGAAGGAAGAATTGAAGGTAAATTAAAATCTCTTTTCTCATTCTTAATTGATCTAACAAATAATACTTTTTTCAAAATAATAATAGCAACAATGTTATCAATGACTACATCTTATGCATAAGTGAACTGAATAACAGCAATGCTGCAAGAAATGGGAGAGAGGATATGAGTTATTATAAGGTACTAGCATTACCTGGGAAGCTATATAGTATTATTTGAAAGTGAACTTGGATTCATTGTAAATGTATATTGCAAACTACAGGCCAACCACTTAAAAATTTTAGCATATGGATATGCTAAAAAAAAAAAGTAGCATTACATAAAATGCTCAATTAAAACCAAAAAAGGAAGAAAAATAATGGAAGACAAATAAGAACAAATAACAAAAGAATAAATAGAAAACATTAACAAAAAATGGTAGACATTAATTCAACTATATCAACAATTACTTTAAATACCAATAGCCGAAACACACAAACTAAAAGACATTATGACTAGGTGCAGTGGCTCATGCCTGTAATCTCAGCACTTTGGGAGGCCAAGGTGGGTGGATCACTTGAGACCAGGAGTTCAAGACCAGCCTGATCAACATGGGGAAACCCTGTCTCTACTAAAAATACAAAAATTAGCCAAGCACAATGGCACATTCCTGTAATCCCAGCTACAAGGGAGGCTGAAGCATGAGGATATCTTGAACCCATGAGGCGAGGGTTGCAGTGAGCCAAGATCACACCACTACTGCACTCCAGCCTGGGTGACACAGCAAGGTTGTGCCTCAAAAAAAAAATTAAGATATCATGCCTATAGTTAACAATACTGTATTATAGACTTAAAAGTTTACTAAGGGTATAGATTTTAAGTATTCTTATCATACATAATAATAATAATAAATAAAAAGGGTGGGAAGAAACTTTTGGAGGCCACACCTATGTTTATGGCATTGATTGTGCTGATGGTTTCCCATGCGTATGCTTATCTTCAAGCCAATCGAGGTTGTATACATTAATTATGTATATTTTCATATTGTCAGAGATCAGTTAACTACATTTATATGGGTCCATATTCTGAGCTCTCTCTTCTGTTCCATTGATCTATTTGTCTGTTCTTCTACCAATATCACACTGTCTTGAATTGAATACTATATCTTTGTAGTAAGTCTTGAAGTGGGTCATGTCAGTCCTCCAACTTTGTTCTTTCTTTTACTGTATATATTTACAGTGAACAACGTGATGTTTTGACGTACAGTCATGCATCACTTGACAATGGGGCATGTTCTGAGAAATGCATCAATAGGCGATTCAGCATTGTAAAAACATCATAGAGTGTAGTTAGTTATACAAATCTAGATGGTATAGCCTACTGTATATCTAGTCTATATGGTATAGCCTATTGCTCCGAGGTTACAAACCTGGATAGCATGTTAACGTACTGAACACTGCAGGCAACCATAACATAACAGTAAGCATTTGTGTATCTCAAGATACCCAAACAAAAATGGTACAGTAAAAAAATATATAAAAGATAAAAACTGGGTGCAGTTGTATAGAGCACACACCATGAACAGAGCTGCAGGACTGGAATTTTCTCTGGCTGAGCCAGTGAGTGAGTGGTGAGTAAATGTGAAGACCTAGAACATTACTATACACTATTGTAGACTTTATCAACACTGTACATTTATGCCATGCTGAATCTATTGTTTAAAGTTTTTCTTTTTTCAAGAATAAATTAACCTTAGCTTACTATAACATTTTACTTTATCAGCTTGTAATTTCTTTTAGTGTTTTAACTCTTTTGTAATAACAACTTGAAAAACACATTTTACAACCTTATTCTTTTTATCTTTATTCTATAAGCTTTTTTCTATTTTTAGAATTTGTTAGTGGTTTTTTAACTTATATATATATATATATATATATATATATATATATATATATAAAATTGCACTTTAGGTTCTGGGGTACATGTGCAGAATATGCAGGATTGTTGCATAGGTACATACATGGCAAGGTGGTTTGCTGCCTCCAACCCCCATCACCTATATCTGGCATTTCTCCCCATGTTATCCCTCTCCAACCTCCCTACCCTCTGCTGTCCCTCCCCTACTCCCCCATAACAGACCCTAATGTGTGATGCTCCCCTCGCTATGTCCATGTGTTCTCATTGTTCAACACCTGCCTATAAGTGAGAACATGCAGTGTTTGATTTTCTGTTCTTGAGTCAATTTGCTGAGAATGATGGTTTCCAGATTCATCCATGTCCCTACAAAGAACACGAACTCATCGTTTTTTATTGCTGCATAGTATTGCATGGTGTGTATGTGCCATATTTTCCTGGTCCAGTCTATCATCAATGGGCATTTGGGTTGGTTCCAGGTCTTTGCTATTGTAAACAGTGCTGCAATGAACATACTTGTGCATGTGTCTTTATAATAGAATGATTTATAATCCTTTGGATATATACCCAGTAATGGGATTGCTGGGTCAAATTGAATTTCTATTTCTAGATCCTTGAGGAATTGCCACACTGTCTTCCACAATGGTTGAACTAATTTATACTCACACCAACAGTGTACAAGTGTTCCTATTTCTCTACATCCCCTCCAGCATCTATTGTCTCCAGATTTTTTAATGATCGCCATTCTAACTGGCATGAGATGGTATCTCAATGTGGTTTTGATTTGCATTTCTCTAATGACCGGTGATGATGATGCGCATTTTTTCATGTTTTTTGGCCTCATATATGTCTTCTTTCGAAAAATGTCTGTTCATGTCCTTCATCCACTTTTGTTTGGGTTTGTTTTCTTCTTGTAAATTTGTTTTAGTTCCTTGTAGATTCTGTATATTAGCCCTTTGTCAGATGGGTAGATTGCAAAAATGTTTTCCCATTCTATTGGTTGTCAGTTCACTCTAATGATTGTTTCTTTTGCTGTACAGAAGCTCTGGAGTTTAATTCGATCCCATTTGTCTATTTTGGCTTTTGTTGCCAATGCTTTTGGTGTTTTGGTCATTAAGTCCTTGCCTATGCCTATGTCCTGAATGGTTTTGCCTAGGTTTTCCTCTAGGGTTTTTATGGTGTTAGGTCTTATGTTTAAGTCTTTAATCCATCTGGAGTTAATTT
>CAUYLG010029854.1:0-17618 GCA_963573385.1 Cacajao melanocephalus | reverse complement strand
GGGAAACAAAAGCAAAACTAGAAGGAAGGAAGGAATAGAAGGAAGGAAGTGAGGGGAGGGAAGGGAAGGGAAGGGGAAAGGTAGGGGAGGGGAGAGGAAGGGAATGGAGGGGAGGGGAAGGGAGGAGAGGGAGGGGAGGGGAAGAGAGGGGAGGGGAAGGATAGGAGGGAAGGGAGGGAAGGAATGGAAGGAAGGAAGGAAGGAAAGGAGGGAGGGAGGGAGAGAAAAGAAAAAAGAGAAAAAGAAAGAAAGAAAAGGAAAGAAAGGAAGGAAGGAAGAAGGAAGAAGAAAGAAGAAGAAAAAGAAGAAGAAGAGAAGGAGGCGGGAGGGGAAGGGGGAGGGGAGGTGAGAAGGGGAGGCGGAAGCATTACAGAATCCATCTATAAATTTATACCAAATATATTAACAGTAAATAAAGATAAAATCTCTTCCTAGGGATATTCATAGGGATATAGCTTCAGAGGCCCCACTCTCGGTATATTGATGCAGCATTTCCAGGAAGAAACTTGGAAATCTGCATTTTCAGTTTAGCACCCACAAATATTTCTAGAGCCTACTAAAATGTGGGTCCCACTGGTACTGAGGAAATTATACTCGTTTAGAGATATCAGAGGCTGACTAAATTGGGATGATAAATGATCCTAACCAGGAAGCTAAACTTTTAATTATCTAAAGTAGGAATCAAAATACTGACAGAAAGAAAACATTACCACTACCACCAACAGCAGCAACAACCAACCAATCACATCCAGAGATGGTATTCTACTCATAGGACATTTCCTTCCCTTTCCCATGATCTTGTATCCAAGATGCCAATGTATTCTCCCATATTTTATGTCCTCTAACCTTCTTATACTATAATTTTTCCTTAATCTTTTTTTAAATAAAATTTTTACTGCTACTATTTAATTTTAAATCTTTATATATTTGCATATTCTCCTTATCTAAAAATATTTCTTTTGCCTCAACTTGGAGAGTAGAGATAATCAGTTATTGGCTTTCAGGTTTTGAACTTGTACACAATGCCCTGATTGATTTACAGAATTCAACTGCTAACACAGAAATTATAATACTTGCCTAAATGAACATAAGCCTCACATGAAAACCAAACATGTTTTCAGTAGTCCTGTTACTAGGTGACATTTAGATGCATGAAATGTGGATTACACAATGATGGCATGCCATAGATAAATGTGGGTCAAACATAGCCCAAAAGAAATTCTCTGGAAATAGACTTGTTTAAAGCAGCCCACTCTGTGGTGGTAATTACATTTGCATTTATTAACCAAATGTAAACAAGATATGCTATAAAGGAAAGGAAAATGAGAAATAGTTCTACCATCACAAGAAGATTCCATTTAGAACACTGCCATCATCTCTTGGCAGAAATATCTTGTTGGCTTCATTTTGGAGCAGATTGCTTTGATCTCCTCTCCATTCCAAAATCTGGGTGCCAAGCTCTATAACTAGTACATGAATGCCAATGTTTGTTAACTGACCAGAAAACAAAAGACAGTCACATTTTTTGTTTTCTGGTCAGATAACATAGAAATCTAACAAACGATATCTGTGTTATTAGAACAGTTCTTGTCCCTAAATATTAATTGGAAAGGCTTTATAACAGTTGCAGAAAGTTCTGGCTTAGAATGTAATAGAATGTGTAGATATAATATTTAGTACCTTTCCTAACCTGCTCTACATCCAAATACTACTCCCTTTTCTCATGCTTATATAACACTTTAAAAATTTTATCTATGATTGCACAGGTTGTGTTGTACCACAATCACCTGTTTAGATGTCTGTCTCAGCTCCTCAATCATGAGCAACTTGAGGAAACCATCTCTGACACTATTACATCTAGCATAGTAAATGCTTAATAAATTTAGCTGAGCATGTAGGTAATTCCATAATGAAGGAATAAGAAAGCCATGCTTATATATTTATGTCTAGCCAGACTGTATACAAATGATGGAACAAACCATCTTATTCAATGTGTCAGATTAATAGTGTCAATAGCATATGCTAGTTCTTATCAGATACAAAATTCAATTAAAAATTTCATGCAAGATCTACACAGTGTAGGTACTCATTAAATATGAACAGCTGGGCTGAGCACAGTGGCTCATGCCTGTAATCCCAGTGCTTTGGGAGACCGAGGCAGGTGGATCACGAGGTCAGGAGTTCAAGACCAGCCTGGCCAACATGGTGAAACCCTATCTCTACTAAAAATACAAAATTAGCTGGGTGCCGTGGCAGGCACCTGTAATCCCAGCTACTTGGGAAGCTGAGGCCAAAGAATCGCTTGAACCTGGGAGCACAGGTTTCAGTGGGCCTCTGTACTCCAGCCTGGGTGACAGTGTGTGGAGACTCCATCAAAAAAAAAAAAAAAAAAAAAGACTAATTAGTTTGCTCTTCCATTTGTACATGGTGAAGGTGTTCTGCACAAAGTCTTTTGGGGTTACTCTCATGCAGCTGGCTCAGGTGTAACTTCCGTTGTAGACAGCTTGTCTTTATTCACCATTTAAAAAAAATCCTTTCTTGTCAAAAGCAGCAGCAAGAAATATAGATTTTTTTCTTATATTTTTCAGTAGATTCCACTGAAGATTTTAAGGGGGATGATTTAAATGCACACCCCATAGCAATCAGCTTAGTTAATATTACATTACATATCTGTTCTTCTCCAAATCCCTCTTTTGCCACACTGCCATCCAGGATTCCTATCATTCTCTCTAACTTTCCATGCTCAATGGCTTCAGCCTTATCTTCCACAGGCTTTGCCAAGTATCTTCTACCATAAGCACAGTCCCAGGGCAAGTCTTTACTTAGCCAGGCTTTCTCTTGAACCAGATCCAGTAGACAGGCCACTTTTTTTGAGGGGTGGGGGGAGATGGAGTCTTGCCATCTGTCACCCAGGTTGGGGTGGTGCCATCTCGGATCACTGCAACCTCTGCCTCCCAGATTCAAGCAATTCTCCTGCTTCAGCCTCCCAAGTAGCTGGGACTACAGGCACATGCTACCATGCCCAGCTAATTTTTTGCATTTTATTAGAGACGAGGTTTCACCGTGTTGCCAAGGCTGGTTTCGAACTCCTGAACTTAGGCAATCCGCCTGCCTCCTCAGCCTCCTAAAGTGCTGGGATTATAGGCATGGAATTATATCGAACCCAGGCCACCTTTTAAGTAAATAAAAATAATATCATCTCATTATGTTTAAAACCTCTCATTAAGTAGCAATTCGTCAAAATAAAGTTGAAGACGTATAGAAAATATTTCAATCCAAGTATTTGGATATTCTAAATTAATAATACTTCTTAAAATGTAGAACAAACCTTTTAAAAATTTCAAAGATTCAAAAAGTGATGAATACTTATTATACAGAAACTTTTTTCTAATTGTAATATTCCTATTATTATGGCCCAAATTTATATAATTCTTTAATTCTTTCTTAATACACTTTAGAATAGGTAGTATCACAGGAATAGAGGTGAATTGTCATTTAGTTAACTCATTTGATTCAACTATGCTCTTGAATGCAGTGATAGGTGCAAACCAATGTGATCCAATGTTCATAGATAATAATCTTGAGTGGTGAGAATGTGTGTCTGTCTCACTATCTTTTGTATTTTTCCTTACTGTAAAATTTTCTTTTAAAAATTTCTTATTTTCTCAACCATTTTGTGGTCAAAGATCCCTTCCAGCTCCCCTATTTTTCTTCCATGTCATGCAGTAACTTTCTTTTCATTTATCCTCCAACCCTTCTTTCCTTGACACTCCTTTTCGAATCTTCTTCCTCCTTCTACTGCCTCTCATCTGTGAGCAGTTCTCCAATTCAGCCCTCAGACAGTCTTTCTGATAGGAAATCCCAAGAAAAGGGGGCCATCCACAAAAGCCAATTACTTGAGTAGGTAAACGAAGTTGGAAGGTAAGAGTCCTGAGAACATCTTAGTCATTTGCTTACAGCTGGTTCCCTAACAAATCTGTGCTTACCTGAAAAGATGCTCTTCTCAAAGTGGGGGAAAATACTTGACACAGATGGGAATGTCCGTTATCAAGAGTTATTAAAGTCTGCAGCATTTACAAGGTAAGCATTGTAATCAGTAAAAATCAGAAAATATGCAATGGTAGATTTCAATAGGACAATCCTTGCATATTAACAAAGTGATCTCTTTGAGTGCACCCTGAGTCTTGGAAGCAAATGACTTCAGAAATTCCAGACACCCCAGCACTACCAGGGAATTTGAGCCATTCCCCCAACCCAACTGGGCAGAAGTAATTCTGTGAAGGGTGTTCTCTGACAGCAAATAATGTAAAGCCTCTTAGCATATCCTTATTTAAGGGGAATTTATTACTACCTCACAAATAAATTATACAGGGCAATTAACTATTTCAAAATTGAAAATGCTTAATAATGATAATCTCCCCAAAGCATTTTATAAACACTACTGAGAGAAATTACCCTTTTCTTTTCTCCAAACTGTCAAAGCAAAAATTTCACTGGACTAAGTTAAACAGAATCCAGTTTGAATTCAACTCTGCCAAAAAAAAAAAAAAGTGGGGTGGGGTGGGAAGCTGGAGAGTTTTTAAGAACTGTAGGGAGAGGAAAGATATCATGGAATATCTGTGTTTGCTAACTGGTCTTACCCAAAAGAGAAGTAAACTTTCTTTTAGCTTCCAAGATAAAATTCCCAAAAAAGCTAGGCTCCTACCCTCGCATCAATACCAGAAGATATCTGATATCCCAGCCACAGCCACTTGAGCTATCTTCCTTACTTACACTTTAAAGAGATAGCTTGCAGGTTCTTAAGAAAGACATTCCTGAGTTGCAAAACTGGCAAGAGACTGGGACATTTATAAACCTTTCAGAGGGGCAGAGAATGAATTTGCAATGACAAGTTTTCTACAATAAACACTGCAAGCAAAGGGATATCAGTGGCCTAGAGTTGGGAAGAAAATTATCTAATGTTTAATCAAGGTGAGGGAAACTCTAAGCCCATCTTGGTCACCATATTTGAAGGGTTTCTTTGATTCTCACTATTCAAAGAGATTAATTCATGCACGATTTAAAAGAAGGGTAATGAGAGCAATACTACCCCTACAGCAATGCCTCCTCTTAGTTAAAAGCTCTAAGATCATTGTCAATAAAATCTTATTTGGAATTTATTGTTTTCAAGTTAATTAAAAAGAAACATGTTTGCTTTAAAAAAAACTATTTAATCTCCAACAATATGCAAAAACCTTACAATGCCTTTCGTTATTTTGAAACATTCCTTGGGTAACACTGTTGATTAATCCTGAAAAGGGATTTAACTGTATTACATAACTTTGGATAAGCAAATAATTTCTATTAAGATGTGTCTTTATTCAGTGGTTGAGCTATTCCTAAAATACCTGAAATAAACACTCAATTTGGATGGGTGAAAATATTTTGTCTTTCTTTAGGCTATCATTACCTTTCAACAAATATTTTTAAATTCTTACTATGGGCAAAGAACAATACCTCCAGATTTAATGAACAAAAACATGAATAAGGCAAATCTTTGCTCTTAAACTCACACACTATCAAAATAGATTACAAAGGTCACCATGTAGCTCTAATACCAGGTAATTTGAAATTAGTGCCATAAATGAATTTGAATTGCTGAGGCATTACCAAAACAGGAAAAAATAAATCCTGTTATGCCTCTTTCAGTTCACAAGTACTTTGGTCAAGTATTAAAAGCTTGCAAGTAACATAAGCCTCTGATTTTTCAACAAAAAGAGTGAAACATTAGCAAGCATATATTTATCTCATGGAACCCAAGGCTAACCTTCAGAAGTAAATCAATCTAGAAACTGGATAATAAAGAACCCAAAATTACTCTGTCTTTCTGAAGTATCGTGGTCTCTTATTTCTGCTTTTCTCCCTTTAAATTTCTCTTTTTCTAAAAAAATTGCTTTCTCTACTTCAACACGCACAAGGCCAAGCATGATTGACCCAGACCTTAATTTGCATCACTTCTCAGTTCAAGAGCTAATAAAAACTGACCCAAGCCTCAGAGACCCAAATCCAAATACCCTGAAGATAGTACTTGGAAGTATTTGAGCCTAAGTGGCACAGCTTGGGCCAGGTATGCATCTCAGTCCAAACTTGTGACACTGTAATACAATAAGAAATATATATTTGGTCTTTGCCCTTTGTTGCAGACAGGGGTGTTAAGAGAATCTTTTGTTCTTATATTTGGTTTTTGACCTAGTTCCTGACATAAAGCTCCTAAAACCTCTGCAATTTCCTGAGTGATAGGAATATCCGGCCTAGGGCTCCTAAATCCCTTGGAATTTCCTCAATGATATGAGTGTCTTTTATTTTAATGAGATAACACTTGGTAGGCTCCCAGCTAGGATGCGAGGAGCTGGTTGCCAGAAGAACCAACTATGTGATTAAAAGCTGGAACTCTCGGCCCCACTCTCAAACCTCCAGGAAAGAAAAAGGTACTAAAGGTTGAGTTGATACCAACGGTGAGTGATATAATCAATCATGCTTATATAACGAAGGCTCCATAAAAACACAAAAAGAGAAGTTCCCTGTAGCTAAATAGATGAAGGTGCCTTAAGGATGTCTTACGTAGAGAGGGCTTCCATGCCCCTTCCTACATAACTAGTCTTATGCAGCTCTTTATCTGTTCATCTGTGTCCTGTGTAATACTCTTTATAATAAATGAATAAACATAAGTAAATGTTTCCCTGAGTTCTGTGAGTTGTCCTAGCAAATTAATCGAAGCTAAGAAGGGAGTAATCGATACTCCCTTCTTATAGCAGGTCAGTCAGAAGTTAAGAGAGACAACTTACTACTACTTCCAATTGGCATGTGAAGTGGGGGCAGTCTTGTGGGAACGAACCCTTAACTTGTATGATCTTAATCTAACTCCAGGTGAATAGTGTCAGAATTAAGTTAAATTGTAGAACATCCCGTCAGTATCCACTGGAGAATTGTTTGGTGTGTGGTGAAAAACCCACATACATCTAGTGTCAAAAGTGTTACGTTAAGTGGTGAATTTGAGAGTAGGAAAAACACTTTTTTCCTTTCTATCCCAAAGAAAACCATAACTAGAGGTTAAGGCTACTGAGATACAATGAGGCCCACCATTATAATCGGGAGAAAAATTCCCAGTGAAAAGAAACATACATTAGGACATTAACCTAAAATATGTCTAAGACAACAAGGTAGATACTACCAAGAATAAATAATGAACTCTCTTCAATAAAACTATTCTGTGGCATTTCCTCTTACAGAGACTAGGTTCTAAAGTCAGCACACATTGCAAAGCTCAGTAGAGACAAAATTATCTTTAAACTCTCTTAAATAGCTCTAAATCCCTTCATACATGTGGTTTTTATGAATACAACCCTAGAATCTTGTAGGATGCTTTTGCTACAAATAGAAAATAACATTGACCCAACTGGCTAAAACAACAAGAAAGAAAACTTGTCATCTCATAAATGGCTCCAGGATTTGTCAGTCCAGTCACTCAGTGACATTATGAGCAGCAAAGTTCTTTTCATCTTTCTGTTCTGCCATCTTCAGCATGTCTGACTGCCCCCAGGCGAGTGTCCTTTGTGCTCACAAATAGCCACAGCAAACCAGGAGTCAATCTATACAGGATAATATCTAAAATCTCTTCCTTCTTCATCTAATTTAAGGCTTTCCCAAAGCCTTCTCAGCATACTCCCTCTAAGTCTCAGGCAGAAATGCAGTAGAATCTACCTTAAACAAACTCTGGGCTGGAGGGGCTGGATCACTATATAGTCAGTTTATAACAATCAAAAGTTACTCAGCAGCCATTATGGGCAAACCTGGACACCATACAGAATTAAGCTTCTTTCAGTATGGGAGAAGAGAAAAATAAATAATTTGAAATTCAGTTAGTATACTTTTGATTCTAGCTGTGTTTACTTTAGGTCTGATTAAGAAAAAGAAAAGAGTGAAAATAAACTGAAAGTTCACTAAGCCTAACGAAACTTTAAGATTATTACCTGTGGAAATAAATTGTTTTGTATACCATATATCAACATCTTGTGACCCGATGATCTGAAATACTCTTTGGGAACTTCTTGTCAAGGATGTATACTTGAGACTCTAAATCCTGAGCTAAGGATTAAAGAAATGAAGCAAAATTACTATTTTAGGTTAAATGGAAAATAGAAACAAACTTAGGCAGGTTGTGAAAAAGTCATTTGGGTAAAATGAGAGCACTGGCCCCATCATTTTGTGGCTTATATCACAAGGGCCTCAGGAATCATACTGTCCTCAGGCCCTTTGGGAACCCACCAACAAAGGCTAAGGATTATATACCATGCCTCTTCTCTAGGACATCAAGGGGGTCACACCTGGCCAATTGAAAGACCCACCTTCATATGTCTATTTACACTAAATTCCTAGTAGACTGGGAGACACTGAAATATCCTGTGAAAATGTGCCTCCAGGCAGCAAAAAAAAATTATTTGTATCTTGAAGTTCTTGTCTATATCTTCATACAGATTTTCTATCTTAAAAACTGTATTCATTTATTGTGCTTAAAAACTGTATTCGTTTATTGTGCTTGAGAGCAGATCTTTGATACCCACAGCCTTATGTCTGCAGCCAGGGTCATACTGCCCACAAAGTGTCCAGTAAATGAAAAGCACATTTTCTTTCTTTACCCAGTTCTGTACCCTTACTCAAGTCACAACAGTGTGTCACTTGTCTTATGAGCACATAAATATCATCAATGACTTAGCATAACCCTTGTAAAATGTTGCATAAAAACAAACATGTATAAAAGGCCTGATGGTAAAATTGAACAGCATATACTCAGTCCTCAAGGAGGTGGTACGAATCCTTAAAGGTGGGTTGTACACAGTGACTTCCCTCCAAACAGAGGCCTACCTTGGAGATATTGCAGGTTCCGTTCCAGATCACTGCAATAAAGTAAATGTCATAATAAAGGGAGTCATAGAAATTTTTTGGTTAGCAGTGCATATAAGAGTTATATTTATACTATACTACAGTCTCTTAAATGTGTAATAACATTATGTCTAAGAAGTGTATATACCTTAGTTTAAAAATACTTTATTGCCAAAAATTGCTAATGATCATCTGACTCTTTGGTGAGTCACAACATTTTTGCTGTTCAAGGGTCTTGCCTGACGTTGATCACTGCTGACTAATCATAGTAGTGGATAATGAAGGTTGAATGGCTATGGCAATTTCTTAAAATAAAACAACAATAAAGTTTACTAGAGCAAATGATTTGTCCTTTCTCTATAGCATACAGTACTGTTTGCTAGCATCTTACTCCTGGAAGAACTGTCAACATTTTAGTCAAACCTCTCAAATCCTGCCACTGCTTTACCAGCTAAGTTTCTGTAATATTTTAAATCCTTTGCTGTCATTTCAACAATGGTCACAGAATCTTCACCATGGGTAGATTCCGTCTCAAGAGACCATTTTCTTTGCTCCTCCATAGGAAGTAATTATTTACCCATTCAAGTTTGACGATAAGATTGCAGCAATTCAGTCACACCTTCAGGCCCAACTTCCAATTCAAATTCTCTTGCTATTCCTCCCACATCAGTAGTGACTTCCACCATTGAAGTTTTGAGCCCCTCTCCCCTCAGTCATCAAGTTCTTCCAAACAACGTGGTTTAAAATATTTAGGAAACTATGATGTAAACAGATGTGCTGTCATCCAAGCTTTTTTATTCTTCTATTTATAGAGCACAGGTAGAGTACTATAATTCTTAATGGCCCTACGATTTTCAGAATGATAAAGGAGGACTGACTTCAACTTAAAAGTCACCAGCTTCATTAGCTACAAACAAGAGAGTCAGACTGTCCTGTGAAGATCTGAGACCAGACACTAACTTCTCCTCTCTAGCTATGAAAGTACTAAAGGATGTATTTTTCTAACAGAAAATACGACCGCTTTAAGGAGAACTACAAACCACTGCTCAACGAAATACGAGAGGACACAAACAGATGGGAAAACATTCCATGCTCATAGTTAGGAAGAATCAATATCGTGAAAATGGCCATATGCTCAAAGTACTTTATAGATTCCATGCTATCCCCATGAAGCTACCATTGACCCTCTGCATAGAACCGGAAAAAAGCACTTTAAACTTCGTATGGAACCAAAAAAGAGCCCGCATAGCCAAGACAATCATAAGCAAAAAGAACAAAGCCAGAGGCATCACACTACCTGACTTCAAACTATACTACAAGGCTACAGTAATCAAAACAGCATGGTACTAGTACCGAAACAGAGATAGAGACCAATGGAACAGAACAGAGGTCCCGGAAGCAATGCCACACATCCACAACCATCTGATCTTTGACAAACCTGACAAAAACAAGCAATGGGGAAAGGATTCCCTGTTTAATAAATGTTGTTGGGAAAACTTGCTAGCAGTGTGCAGAAAGCTAAAACTGAACCCCTTCCTTACACCTTACACTAAAAGTAACTCCAGATGGATTAAAGATTTAAACATAAGACCTAACAACATAAAAACCCTAGAAGAAAATCTAGGCAAAACCATTCAGGACATAGGCATAGGCAAGGACTTTATGACCAAAACACCAAAAAAGCAATGACAACAAAAGCCAAAATAGACAAATGGGATCTAATTAAACTCCAGAGCTTCCGCACAGCAAAAGAAACAATCATCAGTGTGAACTGGCAACCAACAGAATGGGAAAAAATTTTTGCAATCTACCCATCAGACAAAGGGCTAATATCCAGAATCTACAATGAATTAAAGCAGATTTACAAGAAACAAACAAACAAATCCATTCAAAAGTGGGTGAAAGATAAGAACAGACACTTATCAAAAGAAGACATTTATGCAGCCAACAAACATATGAAAAAATGTTCATCATCACCGGTCATTAGAAAAATGCAAATCAAAACCACATACCATCTCATGCCAGTTAGAATGGTGATCATTAAAAAATCTGGAGACAACAGATGCTGGAGAGGATGTGGAGAAATAGGAACACGAACACTTTTACACTGTTGGGAGTGTAAATTAGTTCAACCATTGTGGAAGACAGTGTGGCGATTCCTCAAGGACCTAGACATAGAAATTCCATTTGACCCAGCAATCCCATTACTGGATATATACCCAAAGGATTATAAATTGTTCTATTATAAAGACACACGCACACATATGTTCACTGCAGCACTGTTTACAATAGCAAAGACCTGGAACCAACCCAAATGCCCATCGATGATAGACTGGACAGGGAAAATGTGGCACATATACACCATGGAATACTATGCAGCCATAAAAAACGATGAGTTCATATCCTTTGTAGGGACATGGATGAATCTGGAAACCATCATTCTCAGCAAACTGACACAAGAACAGAAAACCAAACACCACATGCTCTCACTCATATGCAGGTGTTGAACAATGAGAACACATGGGCACAGGGAGGGGAAGTTCACACACTGGGGTCTGTTAGAGGGTGGGGGGCTAGGGGATGGACATCAGGGGGTGCAGAGGTTGGAGAGAAATAATATTGGGAGAAATGCCTGATGTAGGTCACAGGGGGATGGAGACAGCACACCACCATGGCATGTGTCTACCTATGCAACAATTCTGGAAGATCTTCACATGTACCTCAGAACTTAAAGTACAATTTAGAAAAATGTTGTTTACTGTAGCCACCTTCTTCATCAATTATCTAAGCTAGGTAACTTAGATTCTGGATAACTTATTGCAGCTTCTCCATCAGCACTTGCTCTTTCACCTTATACTTTTATGGAGACCGCTTCTTTCCTTAAACCTCATGAACCAACCTCTGCTAGCTTCAAACTTTTCTTCTGCAGCTTCCTCACCTTTCACAGCCTTCATAGACTTGAAATGTCTTGCTCTGGTTTAGGTTTTGGCTTAAGGGAGTATTGTGGCTGACTTGATCTTCTATCTAGACCACTCAAACTTTCTCCATATCAGCAATAAGGCTATTTTGCTTTCTTATCATTTGTGTGTTTACTAGAGCAGCATTTTTAATTTTCTTCAAAAAACATTTTGTTTGCATTCACCAGTTGGCTAACTCTTGGCTCATGAGGTCTAGTTGTCAGCCTGTCTTGGCTTTCTACATGACCTTCTCACTAAGCTTGACCATTTCTAGCTTTTAATAAAGTGAAAAATGTGTGACTCTTCCTTTCACTCAGAGGCCACTGGATATTGTTAATAGGACTAATTTCAATATTATTGTGTCTCAGGGAATAAGGAGGCATGAAGAGAGAGAAAGAGAGACATGGGGAAATGGCCAGTCACTGAAGCAGTCAGAACACTCTCAACATTTAGCAACTAAGTTCATCATCTTACATGTGCATGGGTCATAGTACCCTAAAACAATGATGATAATAGTATCAAAGATTGGTAAATTAACAATCACTGATCACAGATCACCATAACAGATAAAATAATAATAGACATGTGAAATATTGTGAGAAGGAGCAAAATGTAACCCAGAGACATGAAGTGAGCACATACTGTTAGAAAAGTGGAGCTGACAGACTTGCTTGGTAGCCTTTACTTTATAATAAATGCAACATCTCTAGACTGCAATGAAGTGAAGCACAATCAATGAGGCTGCTTGTGATTTAAAAAAGGCGGGTAGAGTATATATAAAAATGGGGAAAAAGGAGTAACATTTCAGCGGAAAAACTTGACAAACATCACTTCAGCCAGGTGATCAAGGTCAGCATCAACAGTGAAAGGTCATTTTGACAATAAGTACTTTTAATATGTTGTGATAAGAATGGTATTTTTATGGTCTTCCTGTCCAAAACACATCACCACAGTCTAGTCATGAGAAAAACCTCAGCTTATCCCAATAGAAGGGCATCTTACAATATATCTGACTAGTACTCCTCAGAGCTCTCAAGATCTTCGAGAACAAGGATCATCTGAGAAATTGTCACAGCCAAGAGGAGCCTAAGGAGACATGATAACTTAAGGTAATGTGATATTCTGGATAGAATCCTGGAACAGAAAAAGGATCTTAGGTAAAAAGAAAGAAAATCTGAATCAAATATGGACTTTACTCAAAAATAATATATTAATATTGGTTCATTAATTGGAATAAACGTACCATACTGATGATAAGAAGTTAGTAATAGGGAAACTGAATGCTGGGTATGTGGTAACTATCTGAACTATTATAATTTTTCTGTACCTCTAAACCTGTTAAAAAATTAAGTTTATTTTTTTTTAACTGGGCAGAATAACATATCTACCATTTATCACCAGGAATTTGGTACTTTCAATAACGATGTTGGAATAGGTCACTCGAAGAAATATATGGGTCTCTAGAGCAGATACAATTGCCTAGATCTTTACCTCACGCTAGTCTGTTAGAAGAGAAATGTAATTCCCAAACTGTGGTGTTTCAATGGATTATCACCCTTTTGTGATTTTCTGAAGAGACACCACATGCCTTCTTAACAGAGAATAATGTATAAAGGGTGAGTTTGGAGACCAGGCAAGTCAATCTGTTGAATGTTGCCTGCATGGTATGTACAGAAAGAGCATACATATCAGGTCTCTGGCATCAGGTCTCTTCTCTACATTGCCTATTTTCAAGCAACTGGGGAGGAAGCAGGAAGACCCCTAACACTTAATTGACAGGCCTGGAGGAATCAATCCAAAGTCCCCTAAACTTTACTCTCCTCCCAGAGTTTTGTCTTCTCAGAACCAATGAATAAGCACAACATTTTCTTGAATTAAAAAAAGTCTACATTACAGTACTATTCTTCTCAAACAAATTTTTAAAAGTTTTAAACCAGTTCTACCTAAGACAGATAACAACAAATGAAATAAAGGATAAGGTTGCCCAGAGCTGGCTCAACTACTTTGTGTGCTGGTTATAGAAGGAGAGCATTCAACTTTTTAAATTACAAATGTTATAAACGCTGGGAAAAGAGACTGAAAGATAACACATGGTATTCAGTCAGAAATAGCTGCATAGAGCTAATCTAGATGCCTGATTCTTTCTGATTCACAAGGTATATTTTAAGGATCCTGAGAATTCTTGTCAAGGAAAACCTGTTTAACTTTGCTTAACACAGCCTTTTCTTTTTTAACATTATTTAAACGAAGAATCCATTTTTTTGTGGTTATCTCATAGTTATTAGTGTCTGTAAAACCCGAGATTAAAAGTTATAAAAAAATTAGACTTAGGTCATGGCTGTAAATCAATGAACATGCATATTTTACTCTACAGATAATTCCTAGTAAATTAAGAAGTACTGCATCTCACTACCCACTCTGTAAGTCTCTATTAAAATGTCCAGACTGGATGTGCAACAATGATCAGAGAAAGAAGGTGCTCTCACCCTACGAAGAATTCTTTCTTAAGAAGAGAAGATTCACACCAGTTGTGTGTGTGTATGCATATGATTACGTACAACAATCTCTAAAGATTCTAGGATTGCTTGCTCTTTGAGATTATCTGTGGCATTGCTTCTTCCATCTATTCACTGATCATTCATTTTAAACTGTCTGCCTGTGCTGGTTCATTCTGTTTCTTTTCCAGAAGTGTGGGATGCTAAAGATCAGCAGACAAATATGGCTCTACCCCTGCCTTTGATAAGTTCTCATAACTAACCAGAAGCATTTCTTCCTTTATGAATGTTATTTTAAGGGAGACCTAAAACAATTGGTCGTATATATTACTACTTATCATTCATTTATTTGACAAATATTTCTTGAGAATCTACTATATGCCAAGTGCTGTTTCATGTACTGGAGACACAGTGATGAATTAAAGTTTATGCCCTCATGGAGGTTACATTACATGTAGGAGATAAATATATACATGAGCAAACAATGTGTCGGGGGGCATTAAATGCCAAGAAAAATTTAAACACGGTAAAGGGGATCGAAATGGACAAGGCGAGTATTATTTTATATAGTGATGTCAGAAAAGATGCATCAATAAAGTGACATTTGAGCAGAGATATAAAGGCAATAAAGGAGCTGGCCATTCCAAAATTATGGAGTAAAGTGTTACAGAAAAAGAGGAAAGCAGACACAGACCCTGAGGTGGGAGCGTGCTTGGCATGTTCTACGAATAGCAGAGATGGCCAGTGTAGCTGAAGTATGGTGTGGGAGATCGAGGTAGAAAACCTGGTAAAGAAGCAAAAGTCAGATCATGTTGGGATTTTCACCCATGGTTAAACTGTGAATTTTACTTTCATTCAAATTGAGAAGCCATTTTAGAAATTATTTTTAAATATTTTATTGGGATTATACTAAGTTCTAATTTCTCTGATTTCCCTACTTTTTGCATAAAAATATCAAACCACAATAATCTGTAAAGTTACAATGACAGAAACACACTCATTAAAATTAAATTCTGAAAATTTTTGTCTTTAGTTCAATATTCTCCTTTTATCTTAGCAGCACCAAAATGATACTGTCTTTTCCAAGTTCTATGATATTTTGCCACAGATTTTAACTCAAAAAAATTATACATTCTTACTTTCAATAATGACTTTGAACACGTCTGGCTAAGTTTTATGTTTTTGGATTAAACATTCACAGGGCTCTATCCTTTCCTTTTGATTTTTATTTTGGCCCTCAAAGCCTCAAATACATAGGTTTATAGTTTCTTATTTCCCAAAGTCATTATACTGCAAGATTCTCCCTCCTTTGCAATGGTCTATCTCTTCACTGATGTATCCTCTATCCTCAACTCTTCATTGTCCTTGACTAATTTAATTTATGAAAAAAAATCTACAGTATTTCAAAGGAATCTTTTTCCATCAGCCAACGTTGTTCACCAGCCAAGAAACCCTTAGGGCCAACCAAATTACCTATTAAATCTTGATGAAGATTGGACAGATACAGAATTTGCTTCCTTCTGTTGGCTAACATATAAATGTAGCAATAATATTTTGTAACCTAAATTCATTACCAATTATGGACATATCAGATATTCTATTTTGGAATGTGCTACATATCAACTTACAGAAAAAGAATTCCAAAGCCTGCCATCAAATTCTTCTTTGTGTCACTTGACAATGAGGCATTAAGAACAATTACAACATATGGATATATCCCAAGATCATGAGCCATAGTTTTATATAGAAACCGAGAGTTTTTAAAGCTTAAATAGTTGGATTAACCAATCATTGAATAAGTTAAAATAAATACTTCATAAATTGTTAACCAAAATGTACATATAATTTTGATTAGGGAAAGAGCATATAAATAAATTTGAGCCATGACCTTAACTTAAAGGAACTCATCTGTTATCAACATAAATTTAAAGCAGCACAAACAGACACTTTCTTCTTATCACAACAGACAAACCCAAACTGTTTGCTTGAAATATATGAATTTCCAGTCTTTCTCTGAAAATGTTCTTTCATTCACTTTTGAGAATTAGTAACTAAATTGTATAAAACATATCTATATAGTACTCCCTAGTAATATTTAAATATATATATATTTATATATTTATATATATATATTCTTAAGAATATATATAAAATTCAAATATATATAATATATATATACTATATATAAATATATACATATATATGGTATGTTTATACAGAGAACATATATGTGTCCACTCTTCGTCCTCTTAAGATAGTGTTTTTTTCCCAAATAGTATTTAATAATTCACATTAAAATATGGAGGATAGTAATAATTTCTAAAGGACTCTCAATGCTTGGCTGATGGGAGCTTAAAAGTGAACCATGGGGAAAATAAAATGATACTGTTCTGTCATTCATGTTTAAAGACACTTCAGTGCCAACTCTTTGCTGGTCCTCTGAAAGGCACAGTGGAGAATGGAAAAACAACATGGTTCTGGACCTCAAGCAGCATGTCAGTAATGGAAGAGATAAGGTCCACAATAACTATATACAAAGTAGGATGTGAAAGGTATAATGAGTGACAAAAGAAACATCTGGGACATAAGGAGAGATAGCAATCATTTCTACTTGAGAATGTTCTAGACACTGCTTGTAAATAGAACAATGATAATTACCATAGCTAAATGAATAATTACCTAAATAGGCTGAATGAAAATAGAATGGCAGTGAACAAAACTGATTCTCTGGATCCTGTCAGAATCTTAATAAAATGGTGTCAGATAAAACGTGACAGGGAGCCCATAAATAAAAGACAACTTGTTGATGTGGCTATGATATGCAAATTAATAAATCTGACAATCTGATCAATATGATCCCTAAGAGTTTTATATTGGTTTTATGTAGCAATTTTATGTTACAGATTGTCATTATTTTTTAATTTTTAAAGAAGCCACTTATCTCCAATTTATTCAACCTGTATGCCAAAACTTTTGAAACACTGAGGTTGCTCAGTCATGGTTACAAAACAACTAGCATGAAATCTAAGGTTCTGGGAAAAAGTTAGCTAGAAATTCAAAAGCCTAGTTAATATATTTAACACGAAAACTTACATAATAATGATGAGGGGAGAGATCCAAGATGGCCGATTAACAACAGCTCAGGATTGTAGCTCCCAGTGAAAGCACAGAGAGCGAGTGGACGCCGCACTTTCAGACGAATTTTTGTTGCCCACAGACTGGGAGATTCCCGGCGGAGGAGCCACAC
>CAUYLG010029853.1:0-49899 GCA_963573385.1 Cacajao melanocephalus | reverse complement strand
TTCTCTCGTGGCACTGGCTTCCATCTTGGTGGTATTACCTTCTAGTGGACCCTCCCCATTCTTTTTTTTTTTTTTTTTTTTTTTTTTTTTTTTTTTTTTTTTTTTTTTTGTATTTTAGTAGAGATGGGGTTTCACCATGTTGGCCAGGCTGGTCTCAAACTCCTGACCTCATATGATCCACCCATCTCGGCCTCCCAAAGTGCTGGGATTACAGGCGTGAGCCACCGTGCCCAGCCGAATACTGCTTGTTTTCTAAAACTGTACATTGCAGAGCTCAACTGACTGACTCCATTTGAATAAGTCACTGTACGGCCTTCATAAGAAAGTTCACTGGGGCCTATTGTTTGGGATACTATTGACTTAACATTCATTAAGAGGCCCATAAAAATGTACTTCCTGCATGTTCAGTGTATAGTGTTTAAGCTGTAAATATGGCAATATGGGTGTAAATATTGGCTTAAAACTCTTCTTTGAGTCATTTATTTCCTTTATCTTATTGACTCTAAATTGCTATTCTCTTCTGTTTAGCCTGGCCCATTCCCAGTCTCCAAATGTGCTTTCTGAATTCCCAGTGGCAGTTTTGTTGGGCTTCTTCCCGAAAGAGTCAGGGGGCACCAAACGAGGATAATTTTTGTTCTCACTCTGTTCCAGACACTCCGTAGTGGCTGAACACGAAGACGGCACTCCGCTGGGATGACCTTTGATTCTTGGCAGAGAATAGCGATTTCACTGAGGGAATTCACTCTGGCTGATGGGTCTCTAGTGTTTGTCAAGATCTCTGTGGAAACAAACATTCAGAGGGTCTTTGTAGAAAAGTCCAGAAATAATTGAGCAAGTCAGGAGATCCTTACCCCTAAAAAACGTCGGTTACACTGAAGGACTCCCTAATTGATGCCCTTGTATAAATTATTGCTGCTCCCTACCACTTTCCCTTTTCCCTTTAACTGAGAAAAATACAAAAGAAAAGTCAACTGAATCAAGACACAACTTCATTTTTACAGCTGAATAAGCTTTGTCTTTGGTTGTTTTAAAAATGAAATAAATGGAAAAATATTTGTTGGAGAATAATAAACACACCCAGGTACTTGCTGCTATTCTAAGGCAGGGCTAAGATTGAAGTGGCTCGGTAAGACCACCTGTGTTTCTTGGTTTCAGCCCAACAGAGCTTCAGAATTTGTATAGTTGGTTTCAGTCCAGCGACCTGGCTACATTCTTGGATCTCTTACTCAACATGAGGCATCAAGATCACTGGAAACTTTAACAAAAACATCAACAACTGGAAGAGCCAGTTAGCCTATGGTTTGACCCCCAGGCTGCACACCCTAACATCAATCTATTTCTAATCTTCTGGGAAATTAGTTCACCCTTCAAGGCAGGAGAAGGGGCAACCTGAGGGTACAGCTGCTCATCCCCCTCAGGAGATGAAGAATCCGCGATCAACCCAAAGCACACATTTCCATGCTTGCTTTTTAATCTGCTTTCCACTTGGCCGAAGGGATGCCTCCATAACAACTCTGAAAGCATCAAAGAAAAAGCAACATACTCTGTTGCATTCCACTATGGAATCCAATAAAAGAAACATAACTCAAAATCATTTCAGAAGCAATTAATAAATCGCTACTCAGAAGCAGTTCCTCCAGGAAGCTTGTTCTTCAGCCCAATAATCGAAAACACATCCGGAAAACAGTAGCAGAGGAGGAAGAAAAAGATAACAAATCTTATTTTCCACTTGTCCTTTTGGTATACTTCAAAATAATTTGAATACTTTCTGAAGTAGCTGTTTTGGAGAATGTTAGTTAAGTTTCCAAAGGTCTACTAAGTTCAGCTACCTTTATCTAAAAAAGATGGTGAAATGGTCATACCAACTTTAATAACAGTAAGCTAGAGATATAGTCGATATCACTAACTGAGCCAGGCACCTTAGTCCTACCATCCAGTTTTCCAGTACCTATCTGTGTGACCTTAGGTAACTTAACCCCTCAGAGTTTTTAGATGAAAACAAAAAGATAGGATAACATTCTGGTTTCCCACAGTGCATTTCATGAGTATACTAGGTTAATAGGTATTATGTGCAAAAAGAGTTTTACATTTTTTTATGTTTCAGAAATGCTGTATGAAACAAACTTAAATGGAATTTCACCAGTGTATTGCTCATGTCTTTTAATATACTAATTACATTATAAATCAGGGAGGGAGTTATACTATGAAGCAATATCAAAATTTATTTGACCACAGGACTCATTCACAGAGCAACATGGGAATAGTGTACTCCAAGGTTACTTCTAGCTCTGAAATTCCATTTTTCAATCTGAAGGAGCTAATTGCAAATTGGCATGTACACAAAGGTCATCATCACAGCAATTATTAATCATCACTGAATGATGTGCTTCACAGGTGGATGTGTGGGAACATGGAAACAGCAAGAATATATAAAATCCTATCTCAGTGAGAGGGTTTTTCTATTCTCCTTTTATTCTTCTAACCCTTCAGGGGCTGATCTCCTTTGCATATGTGGCCTTGGTTGGAGTGATAAAACCCCAGACTCACCATAGTGTAAACTGGTATTACTCATTACTAGTTTACTCATTGCACCCTATTCTTCTTCTCGCCTTCATATGGAGCAATAGAAAGTCTACATAATCAAAAGGTCTGTTTTTCTATTCAGCATTTATTCATCACATCTATACCACTTTTTTTCCAGAAAATAAAATCAAATTCATATTTAGAACATTTTAAAGCAATAGCCCCAGTTACAGCCCTATGCATTAACTAGAATAGTTTCCCTAATCTAATAGTCATGGTTGACTGACTCATGTTCAACATTGAATTTTATGTCTCTTTCTCTTTATTGTAATTATAACTTAGGCATCCCAGGATACAAAAGCAAAAATCAGAGTAAATGTGAGGTAAATTAATTCTATTTTCAGTGAAAATTCTATTAGCGGTTTTTTTTTCTTACTTTGTATTGCCTTCTTCTGCCAAATTGTAAAAGATATAAAAACTGTCATTATGGATATGGTAAAAAGTATAAAGTTAATTAAATTTTAGGTAGATTAATATTTTAATTATTAATAAAGATAAATTATAAACATTTTTCCTCGTCAACAGTTATTCATCTACTTGACTTCAGTGGTTACACCCATGTGTGGTCATATTATAACTTATTTAATGTGTGGTAGCCATAAAAATGCTCCTCTCAAATCTCCTACTGCATGGGGCATAACTGACTGATGGCTTCAGCTGTTACTCTTGGAATCCACCTCTGAACTTGTACAAAAGCCACATTTCCAATGGGTATTCCTGAGAGACACAGGACTCCTTTGATAGGTGCCTTTGGCTGGTGGACTCTTGATCAATGTTGCCAAAACTTTGTTAAAACTGGACTGCTGTGTAAGACTGTTCGGCCCAAACTTCCTTCCTCCCCTCTCTCTTTTGCCACGGTAAGAACTGCATTGTGGTCTGATGGCTGTCTCTCTCTGTTTCCCCTCTTGGGTTTGCTCTGTTGCATTACTAATCTTATCTCAGTTTTTGTTATTTGGAAGACCCAGGCTAACACCAACCAATTCCCTATTGTTGGACACAGGCTATCATGCATTTTGTTTGTTTGTTTTTATTAAATTGTTTTGCAATGAAATTTCTTATAAGAGCTGATACATGGCCATTATTAATTAATTCTTTAGACGTATAATTGCTGGCTGCATGGGAAGTATATTTTTAGGGCTTTTGATACATATTGGAAAACTGCCCTCCAAAAGTGATTCCAATTTACATAACCAGAGCAAATTACTTTTTTCTTTTGAGTTGTTTATCCTTTTTCTTAGTGACTTACAAGGGAGCTTTACATAGTAAGGGCAATGAACAGTGAAATAATTTTAAATATTAGCAAGTATTGGCATAAATAATCAATTCTAAGTCAAATAACCTTAATAAGTGAATTCTACCTACTGTCACAAAACTTAGACCTCCTCCACATTCAGAGACAGACATACAAACTCACAGCATCTAGAAAATATTGTACATGGTATTATTAAGTTGAACAAAACAAAACAGAAAAATTTGTTTTCTGGAAGAATTCCTATGGAGCCAATAATAGGAAGAAGCAGCCCAACCTCGTATTGTTGGTAAATCATCTTGGTGAACAGCTAACAGAACCTGGCTAGAGACAGCAGAGGAATTTTGTGTGGGCATGTGCATTAGTTTACTTTCCAAAATAATTCCATCTGGATGCATGAGAAACGTTCTATCTGCTTCAGCTCATTAGGAGATGAGTTCAAGCAAATGTGCTCATTGATTTAACATGCTGGATCCCTGAGAAATGAATCATCCATTTCAATTTGCTCCACCAAGTTTGGAGATGGAAGACAACCCATAAGCATTTTCTGAATTGCCCATTAATTGATAGCTTTAGAAAGCCATAATATTTTATTGGCTTTCTCTAAATCAGGAACCCCAAACAACTAGAAACTTGTGAGGTGGGAAGGAATGAATGGTTTAAAGCTCAGCTCTAATTTATTTTCATTGAATCTTCAACCTTTGAGGTTAAGGAGACAACTTCACTAATTTTAAGTAAAATGGCCCTGTTCAGAGATACATTATAGGATGCTTACTTTTCTACACTCTGCGTCTCAACATAAAGTTGGCTTCAAAAGTGTACTATAAGAGTTTAAAATTTGCATCATTTCCCCATGTAGACAATGTTTATTTCCTGTTCATTTCCACAACTACTGACCAACTACTGCATTCTCCCGTTAATAACAAAAATCCTACTAAGCCCATAATGGTCTGTACAGGCATTGTGAGGGTTACAAAGAAGCCATGTCTCCCTACCCTTAGGGTCTCCCTGGCTAGTGAAAAACAGAAATGATAATGCCTGAAAAACCATTTAGGTCCACTTAAAAGCTCCAAAGTATCAACTTACTTTTAAGGGGCACTAATAGAGGGAGCTTAACATTTGCATTACTGACTTGAGCAAAACAAAGGAAATGAAACCATAAGCCTATTAGAAGGACCAATGAAAGATGCAGACTTTCAGAATGTTACATATTCATTTTCCCAGAAAACGCAGGCAATTTCAACTTTTAGTGCATCTTTGGAAGCAATGATCTATAAAGACTAGTGTGTTAATATCTTTACAACAGAGTTCTCCATTTTGAATCTGACTGCTAAACCACTGACAATAGAGAGGTATGTGCCTGTGCATGTCTCTGTGTGTGTGTGGTCATTTTAATTGTGTGGTGTATTACTGCTGTTAGGCTATTTTTTAGTACTGTAAAAATGACACTAACAACTGTATGAAATAAACCTGTAAGCAAAACTACTCGAAATAGCACAAAGAATGCACAAGCATATAATTTTGTATATAATCAACTTAACCACTGATATTAAGATTTTTCAGGACCAACTGACCATTTAAATTATGATGACAGGCCAGGCACAGTGGCTCACGTTTTTAATCCCAGCACTTTTGAGAGGCCAAATGCGGAAGAATTGCTTGAGGCCAGGAGCTTGAGACCAGCCTAAACAATATTATGAGACCTTGTCTCTGTAGAAAATCTTAATTAAAAAAAATATGATGGCAGAATGTATCTGGTATTATCAAAGCCCAAAGAAGTTGGTCAACTGATGATCAGTGCAGGGCCCAGCTGTTTGTTTGCCCCTCCAGTTTGGATTAGATGAGTTATTGATATGGTTTGGATGTGTATCCCTGCCCAAATCTCGTGTTGAATTGTAATCCTCAATGCTGGAAGTTTGGCCTGGTGAGAGGTGATTGGTTCATGGGGCAGATTTCACCCCAGCTGATGTTCTTGTGATAGGGAGATCTGGTCATTTAAAAAGTGTGTGGCATCTTCCCTGTCTCTCTCTCTTGCTCCTGCTCCAGCCATGTAAGACGTGCTGGCTTCCCCTTCGCCTTCCACCACGACTGAAAGTTTCCTGAGGTCTCCCAGAAGATGCCAGCATCATGCTGTTGCAGGATTCTTAGTTCAGCTAAAGACGGGGTTCTTGTCTGTCCCAAGCTGTGAAAATTTAGGCTTGCTGATGGTTTCAAGGGTGGGTAAAGCACAGTTTTATTAGGTGAAAGAGAATAAAAAGGGGGAAACAGGGATCCTTCACAAGGGCCAGAGTCCCCTGTTAGAGCACTTCCCCGCCACCACTCAAATCCCAGGTTCCACATAAGATGAGGAGGGGCCATTATTCCTCCCTGCTGCAAAGGGTGCAAACTTCCTGAGCCTCCACCTCAGTGCGCAGGCTGGTTGGAGTTTCTCCAGGCCTGGCTGTCTCATTCCCCACTCTAAAGAAGTACATCTAACTGCTGTTAGATTAAAAATAATGACAAAAACCAGTCTTAACTTCTTCCTGCTGACAGAGGGTGCCATTTTGAAGAAACAGCAGTCAGAGCTCCCTCAGAGGCCTATCTTAGGGTTCCCAGCAAAAGGGGCCATCCTCAGAGGCTCTGGTTGCATGACTGGAGCATGATGGCCTGAAGGCAAGAACGAACTGAGTTATTAGAAAACATCTATCAAAACAAAGTAAGGGGAGGAATAAGGACAGCTCAAAAATTCTGAGGCCTTTTACCAGTTTGCACAAGGAGAAGGAGGCCAACAGCCTGACTGGTTAAAAAAAACTTCACTATTTTGCCGGCATGTCAGGCTTCTGGGTTCCCTTCCCCTGAGCCCAGTCCTAAGTCAGCCTGTTTAAAGTTTGGGAAATTAACTCTTTCCAGTTTGGAGGATGCATCTGAGAGGGGTGTCCCATATTAAAGAGACACAATTACCTATCAGTGAGGAGAAGACAGAGAAGAAAAAAGGAAAAAAAGAAGGCATTTTTTTCAAAGGCATCCCAGGGGTTTAGGATGCATTCAAAAGGGGAACAGCCTGAAGGTGAAGAAAGAGGAGAGCAGGCATTCCTGGTTCTCTTCTCTTTCTAGCAGATACCCGGGGTACCTGAGGGAGAGAGGGAAGAGCATCCTCTTTCCCTCTTCCATCCATGTATTTATGAGTTCTGATGACCTTGGCAGGTGCCACCATGGCCGTCAAAGCAGCTTGCACCTTGAAGCAGGTGCAGGGGCGAAAGAATAGGAATTGTCCACTTTCCCCTTGTGTCTTTCTCACCTACGGTCAGTAGCCTTGGAGTTCCCTAGACGTCATTTATGCTGTAGATACTAACAAGGCCTGCATCCATGAAATAGGAAGCTTGGGCTTGGCTAATTTAGCAGGAATCAGCCATGCTCACCTGCACTGTGCCTTTTAACTTCCATTATCACCTGCTTCTGGATCCCTCAGATCCAATTTTCTTTCCTAGGGCTTTGACCCAAAGCTTGGAACTGAGTCTGGGACAAAAATGTGTCTTGGGGGTGTTGCATGGACTCCTTATTATAAGCCAAATGCTGTGGTAAAACTGGGGAACTGAGTCCTCCTCCAACAAGAAAGAGAAAAGGATGTCTTGTGACATACCCAGATAACTGGTGGCTGTAGTTATGCTTGCCAAGATTTGGGTCCGTGGTGCTTGGCTTTGGTTAGCTCTCTCGGTTTTACTTTTCCAAAAGGAAATCTCCAAGTGACAGGCATCCTGATTTCTCCCATCACTTGACAGGATTTGCAGGATAATTGCTCAAAACTAGAATATTGATCCAGATGTATGTCTACATTACTTATCCATTTTGTTCTTTCTGAGCTGCAGCCTGAGATTGCTAGTAGGTTCACAGGAAGAAGCAGTTTAGTCTAATATGTAGGCAAAAACTTAAAAACTAATGAGTTTAGAATTTAATGACCAATGTATGATAAGTTTGTTAAGTTTTGGAACATAATTTTTCTCTTTCCAGTCCTCATTTTTATTAAAAAAAATTATGATAGGACTGAGTTGTTTGCAAAATAGACTTTAGTTTTATATTTGGCCTGATTATTTGCATAAAGTGCAGCAAGAATAATTATTTCCACAAAGGTCTTTTGGATTGGCTTTGATGGAAGTGTGTTCCACAAGGAATCTCATATAAGACCTTTTAAAGCCCAACCCAGACATGGGTTTGCATCCTCAAAAGCCTGTGAGTTTTGGGTTCTCTCTCCTCTTAAGGTCCCAAGATAAACTTGGAGCTCCTAGCTCCTAGACCTGTTAGAAAGTGACATTCTTTTTTTTTTTTTTTTTTTGAGACAAAGTCTTGCTTCGTCGCCAGACTGGAGTGCAGTGACGCGATCTTGGCTCACTGCAGCCTCCACCTCCTGGGTTCAAGCGATTCTCCTGCCTCAGCCTCCCGAGTATCTAGGGCTACAAGTGTGCACCATCATGCCCAGCTAATTTTTGTTTTCTTTTTATAGTAGAGACGAGGTTTCACCATGTTGGCCAGGATGGTCTCAATCTTCTGATCTCATGATCCACCCGCCTCAGCCTCCCAAAGTGCTGGGATTACAGGCGTGAGCCACCATGCCAGGCCAAAAGTGACGTTCTTTACTGACCAAAGAATGATCAGGAACCCTGTACAGGGACTCTATAGATGAGGGTATGAGGTCAGTCTTCCATGGGGCTTTTATCAGCTCTGTAAGGTGAGCTTGACTCCTTAAAGGGAAGAATACCCTTCCAGTCAAAGCCTTGGTAAAATAACCATTTTTTCCCAATTGTGTCCTGTTGCAAAAGAAAAATGGATTCTAATTGCACTGATGCAAACAACTATATTGCCATAAGTTAAGAATACTCACAGATAGTTTCCAAATTCTAGAGGAATCAGGCAGAGAGAAACAAATGTGCTCCAAAATTTGATCACAGAAGTGTATGCCTTTCTTAATTATTAAAGGCCATAAATAGTTCAAATAAGTTTCCTTGACCCTGAAAAATAAAACAAGAATCAGCAATATTCCAAGCAAAAGTCAAAAAGTTGCCTCAGCTTTCTGAATTCAGTCCATTTAGTAACCTCTGGTTTTGCTTGATATTCAAGAACATTTCAGCTCTTCATGAGTCCTGTACACTTTCCTTTATTCTAATGTTACAATCTCTAAAGTTATTAGAAGCCTGTATTTGAAAGCACCTGTTAAAGTTCTATAGCTCATTATAAACCAACTTTGAAAAGGATTAAAACAAGACAATAATCTGTGAATAGCAAAATGTCCAGGGTAGTTACAGTTAGTAACACGACTGACAAAGAAGTTTGGTTATCTCCGTAGTTCACGATAACATAACAACTTTAATTAAGATTGATAGCATATACTCAGACATTAGGATTTTAGAAATCCCATATAATTTTGGAACATATATTAGCATTATTCACCAAGATGTAACCTAAAGAAGATTGCACATCACTGTGGCAATTCCATGTACCTAAACATGCCATATAATCCTGTTTACTTCTCTTTTCTGCACATTCCAGGGGCCCTCTGGACTATCTGAAAAGCCAGATGACAGGAAAGACAATTTTGAAACTGAAGTTTGATTTTGGGAAGACTGTTAAATGTTCAAGATTTAAAACATTTGATGTCATGAAATAGAATTGCAGATTGGCATAAATTATGTATTTTGCCAAAATGATGAGTCAAAAATCTTAAAGAAGCAAAAACCTTTTATAACCCATTACAGATTTTGTCAAAGAGCATATTAGAACCTTAGGAAAATCTTGTTATGCTTTTATTTCAATGCTCAATTTACAGAAGAACCATATAATAACCCTTTTAAAAATTTAGTCAATATGTTCAGACAGAGAACCTCTTCTGCAAGATTAATTTCCACAATTCTTCCACCACTTCTTTGAACCTTCAGCTTTTTCCTATCTAATTTCAAATAATCCTTTAACCCTAGACAAAAGTTTACACTTCCATCCCTTCTCATAACCTTTTACTAAAAAAATACATTTTACTGTTGTTACACACCTTGCATGTAAATCTATTTCTAGTAGTTTCAGTTAACGCTTAGCAATTTTTAACTGTAAAGTAAAACTTGGTAAGTTGCTTTAGTTGTGCGCTAAGTCCAGCTAAGGTCTGCCTTCTTAGTTGAGGGCATGGTTAGTTCTATATGTCCCCAGGCCGTGCCAGTTGTGAAGCTGCCAAGTCAAATAGTTCTCAAAACCCAAAAAGCAGTTTGTAACCTCAAAACACTTAGCAAACCTTGCATCTGACCTGCATTTTACCAATAGTCTGTAAGGCTGTTTTTATTTTATTTTATTTATTTATTTTTTTTGAGGCAGAGTCTTGCTCTGTTGCCAGGTGCCAGGCTGAAGTGCAGTGAGCCGAGATCATGCCACTGCAACTTCCACCTCCTGGGTTCAAGTGATTCCCCTGCCTCAGCCTCCCAAGTAGCTGGCACTACAGGCACACGCCACCACACCCAGCTAATTTTTGTATTTTAGTAGAGACGGGGTTTCACTGTGTTGGCCAGGATGGTCTCCATCTCTTGACCTGATGATCCACCCGCCTTTGCCTCCCAAAGTACTGGGATTACAGGCATGAGCCACTGCACCCAGCAGGTTTATATTTTTTAAAGATTAAAGTCACATGAACTGAAAGGTTCCACAGCTTTTAACTTCCCTTTAAAAAATATTAGATCCAAGTGCTTGTCTTTTTTAGGTCAAATTAATTAGAACTCTTTTTACAGACATTGCACACAGTACACACACAGACAGGCAGAAGAAATCCCAGTCCCTGGGTGGGGTTCTTTAAGAGACAGGGCTAGGAGAACATGCAGATATCAAATGTCTTTTAAAAAGGAAAAAAACTTTAAAGGTTAACTGCTGATGGGGTAGAGAAGGGGAAAGAAAAAAGAACAGTTTAAGAAGGCCTGGGGAAGAACCTCTTACTCTTAAGCAAGTGGTTCCTCCACCAGGAGAAAAGCTTAGTTACTGTCTGATAAAGCTGAAACCGTTGGCCAGGGAAGGGGAAGGCTGAGGCAGCTTGTGGCTGGGAACCAGCCAGCTGCCTGTGCAGGACCCTTGGGCCATGTGTCCCAGCCCTTATATAGAGAGGAGGAGCAGCAAGGAGCTACACTGTCCTTCCTGAAAAATGAAGGAAAGAGCCTTTACCCCAATCCCTGGGAGTGACAGGGCTTGGGGGCATGTTTCCCCACCCTCAGAAGTCCAAGGATGAAAATGCTTAGAAGCAACAGTGAGAGGTTTTGAGTCCCGATTTCACTTGCTGCTTCTCAAGCCCCACGTTGGGCACCAAAAATGTTGCAGGAATTTTCCTTAGTTCAGCTAAGGACAGGATTCTTGTCCATCCCACAGTCATGAAAATTTAGGCTCACAGACAGTTTAAAGGGTGAGTAAAGCAGGGTTTTATTGGATGAAAGAAAACAAAAAAGGGGAAACAGGGATCCTCTGCAAGGCCAGAGTCCCCTGTTAGAGTGTTTCCTGCCCGCCATTCAAATCCCAGGTTCACATAGGAAGAGGAGGGGCCAAGTTCCTCCCTGCTGCAAAGAGCATGGACTTCCTGAGGCTCCACCTCGGTGGGTAGGCTGGTTGCAATTTCTCCAGGGTTCCCCTTTCACCTGGCTGTCTCAATGCTTCCCGTACAGCTTGCAGAACTGTAAACCAATTAAGCCTCTTTTCTTTATAAATTACCCAGTCTCAGGCATTTCTTTATAGCAGTGCAAGAATGGACTAATACAGTTATCCTTCACTTTCTGTCCTTAACGGTCACAGTGATCACTTCAATGTGTAAAGTTAAAGATCATCATCTTTTTTCCAAAAACTAGTACATTTCAGGGGCAGGAAAAGTTCCTGTTTGTGATGGTAGAATAATGTTCACGTCCTAATCCCCTGAACCTGTGAATATGCACTAGTAAATAGTTGCAGGTGGACTTCAGGTTGCTTATCAGCTGACCTTAAAATATGGAGATTATCCTGGATTATTTGGGTGGGCTTTAAATGGGAGAAAGAGAAGCAAGAGTCAGATCCAGGGAGATAGCATGATGGAAAATACTCAACAGCAATTGCTGGCTTCAAAGATGGAAGGGACACATGAGCCAAAGGATGTAAGCAGCTTCTAGAAGCTGAGAAAAGCATGAAAATGGATTCTCCCGCAGGGCCTTCAGGAAGTCATGCAGCCATGCCAACACTTTGATTTCAGCCCAGTGAAAGCCATTTCAAACTCTGACCTCCAGAACTGTAAGAAAAACTGATGTTTTTTTAAGCAACTATGTTTGTCGTAGTTTGTTACAGCAGCAATAAGAAGAAAATACACTGTATTATTAATTCAGTTATTTGGGATTTTCAAAGGTGAAGATGTGTGTACACATTGTATATATATAAAATGTAATGTATTATATGTATAACTGTGTATAATATATGTAATACACAGATGCATATATTTCATGTGTGTTTATTTGCAATGGTATTAAGTCTGAGTTTTTAATTATGATGGCAGGCTAAATTCTCTAAATTCAGATAAAGCTCTTATAAATATTTTTAGGATAAATATTTTTAGGTGAATATATTATATTCCTAGATAAGTATAACCCAGATATAGTAATGTAAAATTTCTTGGAAAATCTTGACTCTTAAAAGGTAACTCCTGTATTAACTTGGAGGGGAGCTCTATAACTAGAGACTCATCTCTGGGGAAAATAAGGCTTTTGGTTGTCAGTTCCTTCAGAACTGCAGTAGCTCTGGGGCTAAGCTGCCTGGGTCCCTCTTGATTCTGCCACTTCTGTACAGGCAGCTGGCTGGTTCCCAGCCTTCCCCTTCCCTGGCCAAGGGGTTCAGCTTTATCGGAGGTTTATATTTTGCAAAGAGGACATTAAACCCGCCTCATTCCCCAACGCCCTCTAAGACTAACACCTATTGAACAAAAACTTCAAAGGCCAGATAGAAATACGAATATCTTATACTTTAGTTGTAAACCTGGACTGAAAAATAGATTTGGAAAGGTGGGAGAGGGGGAGGGGGAAGGAAGAATAATAGGATTTGTCTTTTCCATCAGAAAGGGGCTTCCTTCAAATTTTTTTCCAGTCTAGACCTAGAATCCCATGTATAGAGAATCTGTAAGCAGCATGGCCAAGTATGTAGCCAGGAGAGAGCCCATCAAGGCCCAAGGCTCAGATGGGCCCCAACCTATCTTTAGGTAGTAAGTGCTGGGCCCTGACCAGGATGTGCCTTACATGGGAGGAACAAGAGGGGACAAGTATATGCCCAACCCTCCAGGTAGGCTAGACTGAAAAAGAGAGAGCCCAGAATACCTAAACTGCACATGCTAAGATATGCATAATCTCTGCCTTATCTCAGCAAATTGTTTCTGTTATTTTAAGGGCAAATGGGTGGAGTCAGGAGAAGGGGATGTTCTCTGAAAGAACAGAGAAGCTTTTTTCCCAATAGTTCCAACAAGATAGATGTTTTTGCCCTGTGGGTTTAGAATAAAGGGAGCAGGAGGAAAGGGTCTCTTCTTTACAGAGGTCCGGAAGAGAAGAAGTGGCTGCTGTTAGCCAGTCAGCAGAAATGTATCGAGTAAATGTCCTAAACCAGGCATTGGATATCAAGCTCATTTCGTTCCTGTGTCAAGCCCTGTGCTTTGCAAACTCTGACTTATCACTAAAATGTATGGATTCGCTGAGTCTTAGCTCCCTGATGACCTGAGTCTTTTCTCTCTCTTTCTCTCACTTTCTCTGTCTATCCGTCTCTCCTCCTCCTCCTCCTCCTCCTCTTCCTCCTCCTCTGTTCTGGAGAAGGGGAGTCTCTCCTTCCATTTTCAAATCTGGGTGCAATACCTATTTGACATATATTTCCAAGGCTAAAGCAACAGCCAAGTACTAAAAATATAAGCTAGCAATGGGAAAAACAAGCAAGGTAAATTTTATGTAACATTGCAGTTTCATAATATTTTATCTATTCTGTGGCCAGCCACAAAGCAAACAGATAAAAATTGTTTCTACTATTCCAGAAATACTATTCATGCCTTTTAGTACCCTTACAAGCAAGCCCCTTCTTATGAAACTGTTCCCTTCCTGTAAATCAGATAAGCAAAATTATTTCATAAAATAAGGTTTTTGCTTTCCTGTCATGATATCCTTTAAATCTGGAGTAAAAAAAGACAAGAAAATACTTTCTGAATCAAGTTGAATCCACTGAAGACTCATTGGTGGCTCTACATGTAACCTAGTTGGTCAATGCAAGTACACAACATTCTGGAAAATAGGTGGAGTAGTGGGAGGAACCAAGGAAAGTCAGAGTTTAGTTAGAAATGAGATTCCAGAAGTAAAACAGAGAGAATACAAGAAGAATCAGCAGAAATGGGGAAAAGCTAAAAGACATTTAGTTCTGCGTTCTCTCCTATGACACAGTAGCACAAAACTAAAGTAGCCCAGAGCATCTGCCACAGAATGAGTGTCTGCCATGTTCCAGATACTAGACAGACATTCTCTCACATCCTCACAAGGATCCTGCTAGGGAAGCATTTTCATCTTTTCATCCCTTTTACAGATGATGGCTGAGGCTCAAGCTGGTGAAACAACTTGTTCAAGGTCACTAGCTGTTACATACCAGAGCCAGGATTCAAACCTGAATTTATCAGATTCCAAAGCCATTGTCCTCTCTGCCATTCCAAACTACCTGCCAGTGTGGTAAGTAGGTTTTCCAAAAAGACTTGTCAAACTAATACATAAATATGAGAAGGTGCAGGAGAAAAGGACTCCAAAATATGGGATGCAACTATTAGGAGGAGGAAATGTATCTAAGACTTGGATGAGAATTTTGCATTTTTTGAAAATGTGTATCTGGTAGTGAGATGTGGTTGATGGATAGAGAGAGAAAGAAGACTACAAGTAAAGAAAAGTTGGAACCGGGTGCAGTGGCTCACGCCTGTAATCCCAGCACTTTGAAAGGCCGAGGCAGGTGGATCACCTGAGGTCAGGAGTTCAAGACCAGCCTGGGCAACATGGTGAAACCCCGTCTCTACCAAAAAGACAAAAATTAGCTGGGCACGGTGACAAGTGCCTGTAATCCCAGCTACTCGGGAGGCTGAGGCAGGAGAATAGCTTGAACTCGGGAGGCAGAGGTTGCAGTGAGCAGAGATCTCGCCACTGCACTCTAGCCTGGGCAACAGAGTAAGACTCCGTCTCAGAAAAAAAAAAAAGACCAAGAAAGAAAAGAAAAGTTGTTAGATAGTAACAACCGTTATTTTACAGAACAGTTTCCCTAGGGCAGTAATGGAAACTATCATAAGAACATAGAAATCCCCTTTGAAATAATATTAATGAGGATTTTGAAAAAAGAACACTGGTCTTGGCAGCAAAAACATTGATTAGTTGCCATGTTGATTCTATTTATTTCAATGATGTTCTACTACAGCATTTATATGGCTCCTAATTAACTCAAGACTATAAAATATAAAATTCTCATATTCATTGGGCAAGCTATAGAATGTATATTTCAGCACTTAAGTGAAATTAACAAATGATGATGATACTTATCTCTGGGGATATTAGATACTAATAACATTGCTTATTCATGTAAGTGCCAAATGCTTTTACAATCTTACGGTTCTACTTTAATAAATACTAGCATTAATTCAGTCCTATGACACTAAGTTCTGCAGGTTAATTTCTAACTTAGGTCATTTCCTTGTTACCAATTTTACTTATTTTTAACTGGGTTTTCTTTTGTTTCAAAGAGGCCCAATCACCCTCATTAAATTGGGTGATTTAATTTAATCATTTAAATAATTAAACAGAATGCCTTCTTCAATTAGCTTAGCTAACTATGAAATCTACTGAACTAGCAATTTCATGGTTTCTCTCCATACCTAAAACCATAGTTAATGCTGCATTCCTTATGTAGACTTAGGATAGATTTTCAGCAATGATGTAATGTTATTTTTTTTTTTTAAAAAGTGAAGTTTTCATTTCCTTTCAAATAACCTGCTATTCCTGCTGAGTATTCTCTTCCTATTCTGTCATCCCTGTCACTAGATCATCACAATCTGCATCACCTCTGCCATTATCACTACCACCTTCACCACTGCCACCACTGCCGCTATCATCACCACCAAGTCCTCCATGTTATTTTTTGGGCATGTTGATCTACTGTTGTGGTTTGTGAGACTGAGCTTGCCCCCAAGAATATACTGAGCCCTCATAAAGCAATCTTGTTAGACATATGGTCCCTGTCTTCCAGAAGGAGCTTAACCCTCCATTGCCTTATTCTCCACTTCTTTTCTTCAAAAGTCTTCCATTCAAACTAGCCCACTTGCTATTTCTTTTCTGTAACCTGGCTCCCACTCCTTTTATACCAACTTCCACTTAGGTTGCTTTCCTTTCCCAAACTACCAAGATCCAGTGCAAACACCATGCTCTCCAGGAAGCCTTTCATGTTCTCTTCTCCAACTCTAATTCCTGTCTCTTCTAAACCTCCATGTCTGCATGTCCTTTAAACTAATTATCACTGTCTATCTTTTATCCTGATAGTTCATGTTTTCCTCACAGTATAGTCTAATAAATGTTTGTTGAATAAATAAACCAATTTATGGTATTGATCACAGTCTAACTTGCAGGAGTTACATGTTTTTTACTTCTACTGGAAAAAGAATGGTGATGTCAACAGAATAGGTGGATGCCTTTAAGACACAACTGACCAATTGCCCTGAACTTTCCACCTCAACCTGATATTCTGAGCTGAATTAAGAAAAAATAAAGTGGGCAGGCGCAGTGGCTCACGCCTGTAATCTCAGCACTTTGGGAGGCCGAGGTGGGTGGATCACCTGAGGTCAGGAGTTCAAAACCAACCTGGTCAACATGGCAAAACCCCTCTCTACTAAAAATACAAAAGTTAGCTGGGTGTGGTGGCACACATCTGTAATCCCAGCTACCCAGGAGGCTGAGGCAGGAGAATCATTGGAAGCCAGGGGGCAGAGGCTGCAGTGAGCCAAGATTGCGCTCTGCCTGGGCGACAGAGCAAGAATATCTCAAAAAAAAAGAAAAAAGAAAAAGAAAAAAGAAAGTATCCTTATAGCTGTGGAGGGGAGATTAATAAACCTTGATTCTGAGAAATAGGAAGATGTCATTTCTCTTTATTCTCCATTTGGTGATAGCATAAACTTGGTCTGACAGACACAGCAAGAGAACAGCTCTCTCTCTCTCATTGTCTTCGCATGTTCTCTAGGCCTTCTCAGAACCTAAAGGCTGGAAGGAGCCATGGAGCAAAAATTGTATGCCCTGTTAGACATGGCAGTCTGTTCTTAATAGTCCTGATGCCTTTAAATGCCCTCCATGATTATGGATGGGAAAAGTAATGTGGTGAGCACAAATTGGTCTGAAGAGTCAGACTAATCTCAATTTAAATACTGGCTTTAGTACTTTCTAAAAGTCATTTCATTTCTTGAAGTCTCAGCTTCCTCATCTGATAAAAAAAAATGTGAATAACAGCTACTACCCCATAAGATTGTTAGACGGCTTGAAGTTTAAGTAGATAGACAGACAGACATTCTCTAGAAAAATACCTATTATTCCAGAAAAGAAATGACATAGTGTTTTCAACTTTGCCAGTAACCTCAGTTGGAATGGATCCCATATTTACCAAATTTAGAACTTTCATGTAGTTTGGGATCTTAGACAAATACTAAGACTAGTATATATACCAAAGGTCTAAAGCTACCCAGACAATTGTGTTGATAATAACGAAATCAGAGATCAGGGCAGTAAATATTTATAGCAAATACAAGCCATGGAAAGCTCTATTGTATCTTAAGAGTGAAGAGTGACTCATGCATTGCTGCATGTTCAGACAAAGAGCCGTTGAGGAAGAAATCACCTTTTTTCCAGTTACCCAGCAAAGCTTTAGGGAAGAGGTGAAAATAGGGGAAGAAAGGAGCCTAGTTCAACTAAGAATAGGTGGTGTGTCCAGAAATAGGGTTTAAGGATTAAAAGATAATGAGTTGATTAGCTCACCTAAAGAGAACTTGCAGGGACTAGAAAACAAAAAAATAAAAAACACCTGGGTTTCTTTTCCTGGTGTGTACTTGCACAATCTCTCTGAGACTCATTCTATCCTTTACTCACCCATTCATTCATTCATCTATTCAGTCACTTACAAATATTTAGTTAGAAATCACGTACTGAGCAATGAGGACTGAACACACTGTGGAGGGGTAGAAATGTCTTGAATATATAATTATGAAAAGATAGATGTATTCCATAAGAAAATCCCTATTTCACTTTTTTTTTTTTTTTTTTTTTTTTTTTGAGATGGAGCCTTGCTTGGTCGCCCAGGCTGGAGTGCAGTGGCACAATCTCAACTCACTGCAACCTCCACCTCCCGGATTCAAGCAATTCTCCTGTCTCAGCCACCCAAGTAGCTGGGACTACAGACACAGGCCACCACGCCTGGCTAATTTTTGTATTTTTAGTGGAGACAGGGTTTCACCATCTTGGTCAGGCTGGTCTCAAACTCCTGACCTCAGGTGATCCACCTGCCTCAGCCTCCCAAGGTAGTGGGAATACAGGCATGAGCCACAGCACCCGGCCACCTCATTTTATTTCTTGATATGATGAGGAATTTAACTAGGTAATTATGTATCTCTGCCATCTCCAAAACTGTGATTCTGAGTGATGAAACTCACTTTGCCAGTTTGCACTTTGTAATTTGGCAAAGGTCATCAAACAGAACATTTCCCATTTCCAATGTTCAGCACATCTGACATCCCTCAAGGGCTCCTATTACCTGTGCATGCACTTGTGCACACACTTGTCCCCACAGGCCTGCAGACCTAATCACACACAGATATGTCTGGGAGTGGCAGTAAGCACTCAGGGTAATGTGGACATTAGAAAATTATCATGGGAAATGATCATGGAGTTAAAATCATGCATTGAAGTCAACATACAAATAATTCCATCAAGTATTTACTCTTTATGAGATAGTACTACTAAAATATTATCATCTAAGGACTAAAGTTTTGGTCTATTTCTATCCAATGAGTTTCTTCTAAATCTACAAAATGAAGAACTTTTCTCATGTCTCATATATGAAAACAATGAGTCCTGATGATTAAAAAAATCTCAAGTAACTCAAAATGGTTTAATGCTAAAACTGCAAGTATCTCCCTCTTCTAGTGTTTGAGTCACTCATCTCAGATGTATTAGTCACATTCCTTAGGGCTGAACTTCATTTTATTAATTTCTGAAAATTTCTCCTTATATAAGGATATCTGGAGCTATGCAAGCACATTAGAACAAGATCAGTCTGTTCTTAATGTGACAAATTATACGGTTTCTATGTGAACATTGCCCTTCTTCATTCAGAGTCAGAAAGCATGAAGAGTTGAGATGACTCACAGTTTCCCGACACGGAGGAACTAGTTTACTTCTGCAGCCCCTTAAATACCATCAGAGACTAACTTGATTCTTCCTAAGTACAAGCAACTCTTAGAAAATCACATTCTACATAGCGTGAATAATGTACCATCTAAGTGGGAATTTAGCAAGAGAATTGTATCTGTCTAAATCAGAGAAGGAGCTAAGAAAGCCCTTTGTTAACCCCCATGTTGCCCCTCGACAAATCAATATTTAAACAGATGTTTATACAGTAAGGTGACTTGGTAATGCTAATATTGGTGAGGAATACCAATGTCTTGATATTCTTCTACAAACAGTTTTCAAATTACAAAAAATAAGTCACAGATACATGTATCAATAACATACCAATGCTCAGAGCATCCCCCTAAAGCCCAGGAAGCTGGGCTGCCTTTCTCTGCTTGGCTGAAATATTGCCATTTTCCTCAGCAGCCTCAAATTCTAAAACTATACTATGAGTTCTTTTTGTTTAAAGGCCATGAGTGTCAGAGCTGCGGTCTAATCAATCTCAATATTTGCATATGTAATAGTAGAATGAGTTCATAGGTAGAAAAAAAATACATCTTAATGTGTCTGTTAGGTAAATCACATAATTTTCTTCTGCCAAGATTTCTTCATCTATTTTATTAAAAAAGGATAATGAGCTCTACCTCACAAGCATTTGTGAATACTAAAAAAGATAATACATTTAAAGAGCTATTCTGCAGATGTGAGTTAACATCCTCTTCTTAAAAAGTAATGGAGTTTTTTCACCACAAAAATAGATTGAATAAGGATATATATGACATTTTTCAAAAAAGTTCAACAGAAAAAATAATTTGCCAAAAAAAGAATCACGAAAGGACTAATGAAAACTCTAGATCAAAGACCACCTACTATTACAGTGGTTACCAAACAAACTACACTCTCCAGGCTAAGCCTGGGATCACCCAATCACAAACAACTCCAGCTCTCCCCTGGCTGGGATATCCTGGAGTCTGTTGCAAGTGGGCCACTTGGTGACAAGGGCTCTAGTGACAGGAAGAGCTTTCTCCCACAGTCCACCTCCAGCCCACGCCATCCTCCTCAATCTCCTGGGCTTACACAGTATGAAAGCAGAAGCCAGAGCTCAGGAACAGTAACAACAGTGTCATCTCTCTCAAATCCTTTCTGAAAAGACAGGGTAGATAAATGAAGAACTAAACAAATTTTAGAGCTGGGAGGCAACCATTATGAAAAGTAGAAAGAGTATGGACTTTGGAGTCAGGCATTTGCTCTCTGCCACTTCCTAGCTGTGTGCCTTCTGACGAGTTTCTCAAGCTCCCAGCCTCAGTTTTCCCATTGTCATATGGAGTAAAAACAGCTGCTGAAGAGGATGAATAGATATAGTACATGCAAGATGACTTGGTCAGGTTCCCAGAACGTGGGCTGGCCTATAGATACTAGTGCCTTCCAATGTACATAGATGCATGGGCCTCAGAACAGGATTTGATGTGCTGGAAGTAAAAGGCCACTAATAGCAAAATAACTGAAGTAGTAGCAATAGTAGTAGTAATAAGACGCTGAAAGAGTGGGCAAGGAGCTAACCCAGCAGCCTAATACTGATTCTGAGTTAGAAAATGCAGAAAATATATTTTCAATAGTTATAAAAAAGAGGCAATGAGAATTACAGAAAAGCAAATAACTTCATCCTTTTTCAAGATGATTTATCCCTCATGGTGAGCTATCCAAAATACAAAAAAAGACTGGAAGAGGCATATATTTAGTTAACTCATAAATACCAGTAATTACCAAGTTAAACATTAAAAAAAATAACATTTATTGTGGGTTTTTCCTGATCATAAAGATGGAAAACTAATGTCAATTTAGAAGATTTACAGAAGAGTTTAAATAAGCAAATAAAAAGCATTAAATTTACTTAGACATACATCATGTGCTTACCCACTTTGTTTATTTATTCAACAAATATGTATTTTTTCATTCAACACATAAGCCAGGCACTGTTCTAAGTCATGGAGATCCAACAGTGAGCATCAAGAAAACGTCCCCAGCTCAGAGGGCTTACATTCTACTGAGGAGAGAAAGGATCAATAAGGGAAGTATAAACAAGTCACTTGCTCCTAAGTGCTATTTAAAACAAAAAAAAACGCGTGGGGGCGCTTTCTAAGGAGGAGAGGAAATACTTGGGTGAGACTGGGATGGGAATATACACAAGGAGATGGCCCTCAGGCAGAGACTTCCAGGAGAGGACAGCACCAGCCATGTGGAGCATTCCAGGCCGAGGTAATTGTAAGTGAAAAGAAAAAGGTGTTCGGTGAGAATTAGAGACACAAAGAGCTAGTGAGGCTGAAACCGAAAGGTTGTTTGTTTGTTTGCTTTAAGATGGAGTCTTGCTCTGTGGCCCAGGCTGGAGTGCAGTGGTACAATGTCGGCTCACTGCAATCTCCACCTCCCAGGTTCAAGCAATTCTCCTGCCTCAGCCTCCCAAGTCGCTGGGATTACAGGCATGCACCACCACGTTTGGCTGATTGTTGTATTTTTAGTAGAGATGGGGTTTCACCATGTTGGCCAGGCTGGTCTCAAACTCCTGGCTTCAGGTTATCCGCCCTACCAGCCTCCCAAAGTGCTGGATTACAGGCATGAGCCATCCCACCCTATGAAACCCACGTTTGAGAAGAGTGGTGGGTAATGAGTTCAGAGAGAGAGAGCAAAACGTCAATCAGGAAGACTTTTGCAGGCCAATACAAAGAACTGGCTTTGGACAGAGGAGTGACATGATTTGATGTATTTTAAAAACTCACTCTGCCTCTGGCTGTTGTACTGAGAAAAGAGAATGGAGGGAGGAAGGGCTGGTGCAAAGACCCCAGTTAAGAGATCCCTGCAGTCACCTAGGCAGGAGGTGATGGAGGCGGGCGCCAGAGAAGTTGGAGATTGTGGAAAGGGATCAGATTCTGGATACTTTGAAAGGAGAGGTGAATGGATTGAATGTGGGTGTGAGGGAAAGAAAGAAAACAAAACAGACCCCCAGATATTTGACTTGAGCAATTAGAGGGATGAAGTTTCCCTTTGTCCAGATGGGGAAGACTAGAGGAGAAACAGATTTAACAATTTATGGCTAGAAATGTAAAAATCTGAATGTAGACAGGTAAAGTTTGAGATGATTATTGGCTATCCATGTGGAGATGTCTAAAAGACATCAGTGATAGGTGTATGTTATATACATATGTAATTAACGAAGTGGGTAATATGTAATATTCAGTTTTGTAATATGTAAAAGTATTTTTTCTTCATCTTAAATGTTCTTTGAGAACATTATTTTCAAACTTTGTAATATCCCTTGCTATATTTTAACATTCAACTACTTTTACACATTAGTTTCATTTTATTATTATTAATGTATTGTGGTTTAATAAAAATCTTTGACAGCCTCACTGACTCCTTAAAAGATCCATCCAATTAAAAGGTCAAAGAGTGTGAAACCTTTTAAAACACGATACATATTGAATTGCATTACCAAAAGCCTATACCAATTTAAAGTTCACTCCTGGGTCTCAGAGTACACACCTATTTGACTATACTTTTGCCAAAATAGAAGATTATCATTTTCAAAACTTTTTTCCAATCCTATAAGTAAAATTATCTATCAACATTTAATTTGCATTATCTCACTTTTAGTATATTTAAACATTTCTTCATAAATGTATGTGCCTCTTGAATTTTTTTCCTTTATAAATTGTACATTCATATCCTTTGAATTGATCACTTCTGAAGTTAATCATTTAGTGTGGAAATAATGACTGTAATAGTAGTAGTAGCTAACATGAATTGTATGCCAAGCAGTGCATTAAGCAATTGACATGTATTACTCTTCACAACCTTATTATTAATATTAATACTCAGTTTACAGATGAGAAAATTTTGGATTAAAATGATGAGATGACCTGATTAACATTATACAATTAGTCAGTGTTTGAGCCAGGATTTGAACCTAGCCTGACTCCAGGGTCCACCAAAAGTAATCATATTCAGTAATTTGAGAAAGAGAACAAGTTTAGAAACTATAGAAAAGTTTGAAATGTAAGATCTGAATTTACTCAGCTAAGACTTTCCTAGGACAAACAAATCCAGTTCAGAAATGTTATTTGAGCATCAGCTACTCTACCTAATTGAATATCTATCTGGGGCAAAAGTTCACAAACGATGCTGGGGAAATGTAAAGGACCACTTGATGCGCTCGTTTCAGAAATGTGAACTAAGCTTGTCACCCCTATTCATCTCATCTATTTTCAGATGGAAAGTTCTACTAGTTTTGAATTTACCTACATTATTTTAAGAAGAAATGTTAAAAGGAAAAATATGGGGTACCTAAAAAAGATGCTTTTGAAGAATAATTTCTTTTGCTTATAGTAGATGTTCTCAATAAATAAATAGTATTTATAATTCATGTTTTTCTTATGGGAATGAAATATTTCTAGAAAGGACAGTGAAGTCTGGGCACCATGGCTCACGCCTGTAATCCCAGCACTTTGGGAGGCTGATGCGGGCAGATCACTTTAAGCCAGTATTTCTAGACCAGCCTGGCCAACATGGTGAAACCCCGTCTCTACTAAAAATACAAAAATCAGCCTGGTGTGGTCGCATGTGTCTGTAGTCCCAGCTACTTGAGAGGCTGAGGCAGGAGAATCGCTTGAATCCGGGAAGCAGAGGTTGCAGGGAGCTGAGATCGTGCCACTGCACTGCATCCAGCCTGGGTGACACAGCAAGACTCCGTTTCAAACAACAGCAACAACAAAAAGGACAGTGAAGGCCCCTCTTCCTTCCCTACAGCCAGCCCTGGCCTCCTTAGATGGACCTTCCTTGGCAGATCTTTATTTTTCCAAATCCAAAGTGAGCAGCCATCCTGCCTAGGGCAGCTGCAGCATCATTAAGATGATTCTTGCATCTTAGGATCAAAGTTGCACTCTAAGTAAGCGTTGTAGGTGGCTGTGCCTGCGGCAGTGAATCAGGAACAGCCCCTCTGAAGGAAGAATAGACTGAGGGATTAGGTGAAGAACCCTGCAGGTTGTACAAGGTCTTTGTCAAAGCCCTGGGAACATTCCATTTTCTCCAGGCCATGAGCAGTGAGAAGCAGCCAAGACAAGTGGATCTCCTCCTCACCTCCGAGTGAAGCTGAACCAGAAAACGTTCCTACATACTCACATTGCTCATAAAATGAACAAATATTGTTAACTGATGCCTGTATTGGCTATCGAAACCGTGAGGAGGCATACATATCACCCCTGGAAAGCTGGAACTGATGAAGGCAGGGAAGGCTTAAACTATAGCAGGACCCCGAAGCAGACTGGGCCGTCACTGAGGAATCCTGCTCTGTGGCTTGGGAAGACAATGGACATGAGCAATGTCATATGCTCCAAGGCCTGCTGAAGTCATGCCCCCTCTGATCTTCAAAAGGACACATATGTATTTTAAAAGGCAACTGGGTCGCATTAAAGCTTTTTTTTTCAAAGGCAACTGGGAACTCCTCTATCACAAATTTATGGAAATTAATGTAATGATCATTATCATAATATAAATAGTTGCCATTTGATAAAACTTACAATGTACCAGGCATCACACTATATATTTCACAGATCAATCTCCTTTAATATTCACTAATAACTCTTGAGAGTAGATATAATGCCTATTGTCATTTCACATGTCCCCAAGGTGACACAGTAAATGGCAGTTGAGAGGCCAATCAGATTTGTCTCATGCAAACAAGGAGGGCTTAATAATGACACTTTCTCTTCTGAATTAGGCAAGATGGTTTTGTTATAACTATCTTTTATATATGAGCTATAATATATGCTATAGATAACATTTATGTTTACTTTCTTAGTAGTATTTTCTTCTTGCCTCAGTATTCTCATTTATTAACTTGTTGCTTCTGTTTTTTTAGTCCTTATTAAATCCTGCAGAGAGAACATAAATAAATGAAATAAACAAGTAACTTTACTTATATATTACTTTAAAGTTCAAAGACCTAATAAACTAAAAAAAAAAAAAGAACAAATACACTCATTGCCAAATGCGAACGTAACTCTGGATCAAAATGCCTTGGGTACATAATAATATATTGCACATTGCAATATTGAGTAAAGGTAGGAAATAGAGCATAACACCATATCCACAATGGGATTACCAGTAACTTTTATTACTACAATAGAACTGATTTCTCCATTTCGAAAATTCTGAAGGCATTAGATAGAACGATCTCTGTGAAAGCTTTTCAGTCAGCAAAAGTGATTAAGACCTTTACTATACATCTTATTCACAAGCACCCCTGAGAGCAGAGTGCCCACTCACAATGATTAGTTAGTGGGTCAGCCTGAATCATAAGAAAGAATGCACCTGACTGAATCACCCATTCCACTTCCTGTAGCACCTGGTTTTCTTTGGGTCATTGCCACTCACAAACTGTCCCAGCCAAAGCTTGTTCAGCTCATGAAATCTGATAAGGTCACAACCAGAGGTAGTGTGGTAGTGAGATTCACTAGAGTGCTGGTGTAAGAGTCAGGAAATCCATGACTATCTAAAACCAATACACATTTATCTACACAGTTTTATGATGTATGAAATCGTATTGTTAGCAGTCAAGCAGTCACCTAGACAAAGCCTTCCTATTGACGCACTGGAAAGCAATGCAGGAAACTACCAGTACATGTCCAAATGAATATTGGAGTTGTTAACATTTCAAAATGATTGAGGTACAAAGTGTCTGTTAAATGTGGCCAGTGCTCCTGTGAGTCATCAATCCCATCCCTGTTCTCACAGGAGAACTATTCTTTCTGGACAGCCTGAGAGCCTCTCAGTGCCTCCTTCCACAAAGGCTTAACCCAATCTCATCATCTCCGTCTTCTAGGGCGAGGGAGGGAGATCTCATCTGTGTGAGCTGGAGAAGAATCATTACTTGAATGGAAAATATTTTAAAATAATATTTTGTTTCAGCTTGAGGAGGGCAAGCAATGAGACACACACACAGAGAGAGAGACTGCTTAGACAATCCTTGTTTGCATTCACTGTTAAAAAAAAAAAAAAGAAACACCAGGATATGAAACCTACAGATTCAGACCCCTGATACCAGCATACCAATGGGCAAGCCATATCTCATGAATAGATTTACATGAACTCAGCTCATAGGAACTGAGTTCATGTAAATCTATGAATCATTTTACTATGAGAAATTCAACTGTCAGGTATGGAGACTCCTTGAAGAGATAAAGGTAGATCTACCATTTGATCCAGCAATCCCACTGCTGGGTATCTATCCAAAGGAAAAGACGTCATTATATGAAAAAGACACTTGCACACATATATTTGTAACAGCACAATTCACAATGACAAAGATGTGGAACCAATTTATGTGGCCATTGACTAATGACTGGATAAAGAAAATGTGGTATTATACACCATGGAATACTACTCAGTCATTAAAAGGAATGCAATAATGTCTTTTGTATCATATTGGATGGAGCTAGAGGCTATTACTCTAAGTGAAGTAACACAAGAGTGGAAAACCAAAAATCATATGCTCTCGCTTATAAGTAGGAGCTAAGCTATGAGTACACAAAGGCATACAGAGTGATATAATGGACTTTAGAGACTCAGAAGTGGGAAGGGGCCAGGGATTGAAAAAAAACTGCACATTAGATACGGTGTACACTACTCAGGTGATGGGTGCACTAAAATCTCAGAATTCATCGCTATATATTTCATCCATGTAACCAAAAACCACTTGTACCCCAAAAGCTATTGAAATAAAAAAAATAAAATGTAAAAAGAAATTCAACTGTCAGGAAGGTTGGAAGATCAGTACACTTTCTCCCACCATCAAGCCACATGGAAAGGCAAATCATCTGAAAGTTGCATGGTGAGGAGCACAGAGGGAATCACAACAGGAGGACTGTGCTGATCTTAAATAGTATGAGATCCTCAGCCAATAGAGGAGAGTCTTGCCAAGTCTCCCCTACTAGTTTTGGCTTCTGTGACTCTCAACATTTTCTGAGCCTCCGTAGTTGATGAGCCTTGTTATCAGAGATGTTTCCTCCAAGTCAAGAGAGGAAACAAATGTTTGAATTTCCACAGAGTACTAAGTTACAATCACATTCCAGTCTTTCCTTTTCATATTCCTCCTTCATTTACCTAGGTTGAATTGATAGTTTTCCCCAAATTCTCCATTCACCATATATAGATGGCTAATTATATCCATTGTGTAAGAATTTTGCAATTCCAACTTCAAGAAAAGTTAATGTTTTAAAAAAGACCACCTTATTTTCAAAATTTTGGGGGATACCTTACCATCATCCTCACACACTGACATCAGCTTTTAATTTCCATTTAAAAACAACCATCAGAAAACTACCAAAAAGCAACTGCCTAGATTGTAGCCATCTCATACAAATTCATCTAAAACACTCTATTTATTATAACACAAATTATTTTGTAGATACACAGGGACTCTCAAAATAGTCATAAATTCCCACACAAAAGGAAAATTATAAATATATGCTGTGTTACTTGACTGTAGCAGTAAGGCAAAAAAAAAAAAAAAAAAGTGAATGTCTGACCAAGACCTTCTAAGTTGTTCATAAGGTTTTGGCTATGACATTGTAACTCTGCTTCAAAACAGATTTCCAGAAATCTTCCCTCAGAAACAGCAACTGCATTGCTAAATGAGCCATGCCTGGTGTTCTGTCTGCTTCCTTCCTGCTTTGTGGACAAATTCTTATTTATGCAATCATGGCATCTAAGTACTAGATGAGACCTAAAGAAATTCCAGTTAAGCTTTCTGCTTTAACCTAACACCACATCAGATTACCTAGGGCTTACCTCGTCTATTCTTAAAGATTTCCTGGAGCAAAGACCCACAATTTCCCTCCCTAGTAAGTTCTAGAGTTTAATCAAGAAGTTTTTTCTTGTGTGTAAACATAAACTTTCTTGCGTCCATTTCTATTTCTGATCTCTATGGAAACAGAGAACAGACACTTGGTTCTTTAATAAATCACATTCCATAGACTTGAAAACACTTGAGTTATCCCTAATTGCTTTCTTTTCAAATTATATTTCCCACAGCCCTTTAACTTTTCTTCATCTATTCTATTTCCCAACATTTTAATTGTCTTTGTTTCTTTTTGGGTGCTTAACAAATTGTTTAAATTCCATGTCAAATACAGACAGATCCAATTATACTTAAAATGGTGTCATAAATTTCCAATCATTTCTCCAAATAAATATTTTATTCCACTTCCCATATCATTAAATTGTGACATCTTGTAATATGTTGACAGATGCAGATGGCTCTCTATGGCTTTGTCTCCTCTTCAGCTTCAGTTTGGGGTTACAGATGCTCAGAACTTTCCAATATTTCCTCTTACCTTTAGACTCTCTGCTTTTCTCAGATAGGAATTATCAGTCAACTCAAAGCAGGATGTCCCACCCTTCAACCCAAATTTCAAATTTCTCCAATGAGTCTAAAGTCATTGCCTCAGCAGTTGGAGCCAACTGGACACTATGCTAAACACAGAGTCTTTTCTTAATGATTCTCTGAACCATCAACATTCCCATAAGCAGCTTCAACATAGTGAACAGATGATCACTACTACATCCCTTTATGTCAGGAGTTGGATACGTGATTTGAACAATCCAGTTGAGACAGAACCTTGAAATGAGAAATTTGCAAGCAGTGCCAAGGAGGTGTTTATCCATCAAAATGGTAAGAAAAGTAAAAAGAGAAGTGTTTCATGATTGCCATCGTCTGGGGTCATTATGGCTATGTTTTGTGAAAATTCGTCTAGCAACAATTGGCTGAAGCTAAGGGATTGGGGAGACAATGATTAGGAATCCAAGATAAGAATTAAAATCATGGAAAGAGCTAAACTTGGTGTAATTCAAATAGCAAATCATCATTCCTGTAACTAACTCAACCACATGTCCTTAGTTCCTTTAGGCTGTATTTCATCAGAGTCACGTCCTGAGAAGCTACATAGCTTGGTGCTTAAGAGCATCGGCATTGGGGTCAGACAGTCTGTGTTCAACCCCTGACTTTGCCACTTGAAGAGTTCTGTGATAAACTTTTGTAAATTTCAGCTTCTTTTCCTTTTAAAAAAAAAAATCTATCTCACAAATGCTTATTATACACCAAGAATTTTTGTAAATTCTTTACAAACATTGATTCATTGAATCGTTGTAACAACCCAATGAAGCAGAAGTTATTATAAACCCTGTTTACAGATGGAGAAATGAAGGCCCAGGGAAATTTACTGCCCACGGCCACACCTAGAAAATGGAAGATTCAGGCTTTGAGCCAAGTGGCCTGGATTCAGGCTCTGCTCTGAATCACTACTGTTGGGGGTGTTATTAGGATTAATAGAAATAACTTTCAATCTCCTGGGAAAAAATAAGTCCTCAGTAAGTGGTAGGCTTTGCACATTTGCGTGTATGCGGTGATGGTAATTATGTTCCTAACGTTATTTTCCAAAGCCTGTTTTCCACAGGCTATGATCTACTGTGTATGAGGCTGACTTCCAAGGGTGTGGTAGGAAGTGGCACTGCTGATCAGCAGGTGGAGCTCTTTTCTCTCATTATCTATTTACCCCACCACCACCAACAACCATTTCCTCCACCTTGTATTGTGAGTTCGTTGGATAATGCTTGATATGTCGAATATTCAACTGAGACTCCATCTAGCGCCATCATAAAACTTTGTATAAAAAGCCTCTGATAATATTAAAACTGTTTTTATCAAGCTACATTTGCACAGAATCTATACAAAGTCTAACAATGCCTGTCCTGTGCCTGTATTGAACTAATAATATTTGTTACATGAAGATTTGTTGAGAATAACAGGTAAAATATGCTGTGCCATGTGTATATGAGCTGTTAAAATACTTAGCTTACATAGTCACAGCACATTATAAACTTAATTTCAAAATGTGTTTGCATAAATTTATGACTCTGAGCAAGGCAGGTCTAGGATAATTATACCCATTTAGCAGATTAGAAGAGTAAGTCTAGAGACATTAGATGAAGTTAACTGAATACGAAAACATTATTACTGGGACATAGGATTTTTGGCTCTTTCTCTAGGGCTTCTTCCACTATAATATGTTGGTTGTCACTGATGCTCTGTTAGTGACCATTGTTTCCTTCCTTCCCTCTTTCATCCTGTGCTATACTGAAACTCCAGGTGGCTATATCAAGACACAATATAATTCAGTGGTGGGAAAAAAAAAAAAAACACTGGGTTTGAATTCTGTCTTTACCACTTAGTTATGTGAGCTTGGACAAATTACTTACTCTCTCTGTGTTTTGGTTTTGTTAATTGGGGCTACTGATTGGATCTACTTAGTAGGATTGTTGAGGCGAGTGAATGACTTCATCCAAATAAGGCATTTAAAGCAGTTCCCAGCCCTTAGAAAACAAGCAACAATTGTTAAGCATATCATTAGCTACTCTTTCTCCCCTCCTTCCTTCCTTGCTCCCTTCATTCTACAAACATTTATAGAGTACTTGTGTGGAACCAGGAAGCCACAAAAGAGACACTAGAAGTGTGAGACCAGGACTTAAAATTAAGCTTTCAATGACCAGCTATGCTACTGAAAGAAGACTCAGCAAGGGCCTTCAGGGAGCTCAAACAAAAGGAAGAGGGAGAGAAGGCAAGCAGAAAATTGATCCATTGTCACCAATGTGTTCATGTTTCGTTTTCCTCAGCGGAAGTAATCATTCATTCATTAAGCAAATGTTTATTGAGCATTTTCTTCAGTTCATGGTGCAAAGTGCTGAGGAGATTTAAAATAAAAGTAGGTCAGATATGGATTCTATCCCCCAACAACTAAAACCTAATTCAGAAGACAAGAAATGTGATGAATAAATGATCGAAGGCAGACGATATATACATAAGGAAGGGGCAAAATTCCTTTATAGTCATTCCTACAGTTAGTACAATAATCACTCAACATTTATTGGATACAGCAATTAACATGATATGATCTCATTTTTAAAACTTTATAACAGCATAGAAGATCACTGACGAAAATAAATTGGGTGAGTGGGATGAGATGTATTTTTATTTCCTTATGTTATTTGTAATGATAGTGCAATAAAATATCTCAATAAGAGAAAACTTACTGAAGACAAAATTATGAAATGCCTTTCAACTTTTTACTAGGAAGCTCAAATAGTCCTTCAGGCAAGGCAATTTAGTGAAAAGCAAATGAGTGGGGCAGACAGGAGACACCCTTGCTCTTTGCTTGACCTTGAAAAATTCATTTAACTTCTGAATAACTTCAGTTTGTGGTCTATATAATGGAGATCATAACAACTATATTGCTGCCATCTCAAGGATGTTAAAGAGATTCAATAAAATAGTAAATGGGAATATTCTATAATATAAATTATACTGAAAATGGGAAGCTATATACACCAAAGCAATTGAGGGACTAATGCAGAAAAATGAGCTAAGACTTCATAATTGGTAAACCAGAGGTCATGACTCTGCAAGCACATACCCCATGTTAGCTTCTAGTGGTCAATACTGACCTTTGGATTCCTATTTCTGGATCCTCATAGCCCCTGAGACCATGCTTTGCATATGATAAAGATTCAGTTGATATTATTGATAGAATGGCTCTTAAAAGTTATAATGATTTTCAGAAGCTTTGGTAAATAAATATCAAAATTCCTATTGCTTAGAAATAAATTTGACTCTCATCTTACTTTGAAATAACTTAGTTACCAATTATTGACTCCATTCTTATATCTGAGCATTTATTGGGCACCTCATCACTCTCTATACTATTTTTTCCAACTACAGAACACAATAAACAGAAAAGTCTCTAAGTTCAAGCCATCATAATTTTAAAAGCTGGGGTCAGTGGCCTGAAAACTAACCCTGATTTAACCCTTACTCTCCATTCCCACTTATACTACAATGTTTAGGCAGCCTTGTACATGGCACATGGTAGAGACTCCTTCCAGTTTGTTGAACTAACCTGAATTCAAATTTTTAGGGCAACTTGAACTTAGACTTCCAGTTACCAGTTAGGCCACCAATTTTCTTTGGTTCATGTAATTCACATTTAATATCTTTTCTTTCTCTAAAAAAATGAGGCTGATAATTCAAGCCATCTATTTAATTTGAAAAGATGTTACGAGGATTCCATTCTAACTGCCATTAAACACTTTGGTATTCTCAGATGGTATACTAGATGTAAGAATGTGAAGGGCAATAACCACTGATTAAAACATGGCCTCTGAGTTTACCTAGCAATCAGCTATTCTCATCTCAACTTTCTCATTCTAAGCTTCATTTGTATACTCACCTAAAATATATTTCTATAGATCATTTGCCTCTTTTACACTGAGGTTAAAGGCCTAGACAAGGAGAGAAAGATAAGAGCCTGCCAGAGGAAAAAATCTACAGAAATTAGTTTTTGTACTTACAAAAAGGAATAAAGTAGAATATTAGTGTATCTCTCTTTTTGTTTTTAAGACAGAGTTTCGGTCTGTCGCCAGGCTGAAGTGCAGTGACGCAATCTCGGCTCACCGCAACCTCCACCTCCTGGGTTCAAGCAATTCTCCTCACTCAGCCTCCTGAGTAGCTGGGACTACAGGCATATGCCACCATGCCCAGTTAATTTTTGTATTTTTAGTAGAGATGAGGTTTCATCATATTGGCCAGGATGGTCTTGATCTCCTGACCTCGTGATCTGCCTGTCTCGACCTCCCAAAGTGCTGGCATTACAGGTGTAATCCCACGTCTCGCCATTAGTGTACCTCTTTAAGGAGCTCGAAATGCTTTGTTTCTTGTGGTAAAAGTCTTTGCTAATCCTTGACTACACTTAAAAAAAAAAAGGTAAAAAGAAGAGCAACAGCTAAAATTTCATATTTTGGCTAATAAATAAAGCACTCAACTAAAGTAGAGGATGCTGACTTCTTGAATGTTTTACTTAGAAAATCCAAAACTGGGCCAGGCGCAGTGGCTCACACCTGTAATCCCAGCACTTTGGGAGGCCGAGGCAGACGGATCACGAGGTCAAGAGATCGAGACCGTCCTGGCCAACATGGTGAAACCCCGTCTCTACTAAAAAAATACAAAAATTAGCTGGGCATGGTAGCGCATGCCTGTAGTCCCAGCTACTCGGGAGGCTGAGGCAGGAGAACTGCTTGAATCCGGGAGCCTGGCGCCTGGCCACAGAGCAGAGCAAGACACTGTCTCGAAAAAAAAAAAAGAAAGAAAATCCAAAACTGTCATAAAGTGGCCACTCCATTTGTCATCAGTATTAACGGAAAATGGGGGACAGAGCTGGGATGTCAAGGCCTACCCATGCGAGCTGGGTTTCCTGTTCACAGGGCCACAGGGCCAGTGTGGGGTTATAAAGGAAGGGAAAACTTATTTCTTCTCTTATCTTATTAATATTCAACTCACAGTACAAATTCCACAGTACAACCTCTCAAAGACCCTAATACATACAGGGAGATAAACAGAGTAATGCAAAGCTCTATGAATGATTTCCAATACATATAGTACCGGGAAATCATTTTCATATGGTAAGCTTACATGTGTCAAGGAAATGAGATGTAAAGACAGCAGAATAAATATTAACAGCAAATAGGTCTAGAGGTAGTATTTTCGGAATCACAGTCCAATACTCCCTCCCTGGCTCTAGTGTATCTGCCATTGAAGTTGAAGACATACAAGGAGCACTTGAGAACTGTGCTCAAGAAAAGTCTTTTCCTCCTCGTCTCCACCCCCAGTCCTCACCTTCTCTGTCTCTGTAATAGGAGTTTGTTTCACCTGTTCGCAGGGCTCTCCAAAGACTTGCCCTTACTCCTTACCAACTTTAGTTAAAAATGCCATATAAGGGTAAAGTGTTATTGTATTGTAAGATTTGTATGACATGGATGCTTTTACTTTAGATTTAAAAAAAAAAAATAGACTAGACAATCCAAAGTGCATATTTGCATGCTAACTTCCACAGGAGGAATGGCTATGTAAAATTGAGGAAAAACTATCTTGAAAACTAATTCAAGCATTCTTCTGTTTTATTGAGTGATCTCCATTTAATTAAAGAATTGTGATTGTAGAATGGGATGATGCAAACTCAAAATACATAAAAATGATAGAAACGCTTACTCATCAATGAGGATTCAGAATCTGTGTGTAGGCTGGGCACTGTGGCTCACACCTGTAATCCTAACACTTTGAGAGCTTGAGCTTAAGAGTTCAAGACCAGCCTGAGCAACATAGTGAGCTCCTGTCTCTCTTAAAAAAAAAATATATATATATATATGCTATTTTATTTAGATGTTCTTGCTCAATGAGGATTATCATGTATTTTGCATGTGGTTGCCAGTTTTCATCATAAATAAAAACTATACAACCTTGAAACCTTCATGGAAATAGTTTAATCTCTGAAAAGTCAGTAAGCATTTTGGCATTTTATAATCCCTCACTGTCCTTAGAATAAATTATAATCATTATCTGGATTCACAGGTTTGAAAGATATCAAATAAATGAATGTAATTTCAATTACTACTGACCTAATGGTATGTCCTGAACTGTTTTTTGTTTTGTTTTGTTTTGTTTCATTTAAAAAATCCCTAATATTACCTTGTTTATTTCTCATTTGTTTTTAGTAAAAGAAGATTGCAGAAAAATCAGAATGAAATTATGTAGGTGGTTTTGGTTATTGGGATCTTGATTAACAGATGAAAGTTCCAGATTCTGAAGTAGTGGAAAGGAGGGAAGTGGGGACTCTAGGCCTCTGTATGCCAGTAACCAGCCATGGGACCCTGAGTAACTCCCTTCAATTACCTGAGTATCGGATTCCCCGAATATCAGGTTCCCCATCAATTAAAGAAAAGGATAATAAAAGTAACCTCCTAACAAATTTCACTTTCTATGGTTTTTATGATACTTAGGGTGTAGGAAAATAATCATTTGTAAAAGTTTTTTTTTTTTTAAATGGAATTTGGTGGGAAGATGGATTGCTTAAGGTCAGGAGCCTGGATTCTAGTTATCAATGCCACTAACCAGCTGAGGGACTGAACCAGTTAAACCCTTTCTGAAACAGGAAGAAGTATTAAATTAAATTAAGGTTTCAAAAGTAAGCGATTTCATGCATGCCACCTATTAACCTTTCTGGATCTCAGCTTTCTCATCTAAAATGTTGAAGTGCTTGACTGGACAACCTTTAGAATCTTTCAGCTTTAAATTTCAGTGTTTCTGTATCCTGTTACAAAAGCGGCCATTTTTATTTTCTAGATTTGCTCCATCACTAGGGTAGTCAAGTAGCCATTTTCTACACCAATCATTGTAAAGACTGATAAACTAGCAGTAGATAGCTTTTGATCTATTTATCCATGACTCGTTAAAATAATATCATTCAGGTGTTTATTGCGAGGGAACCAAATCTTGCTGATGAGCCATTTCATTCATTTCTTTGTCCAATAAATATTCATTGAGTTTCTCTACCTTCTTAAAAGGCCTTCACTGAAACACATGCCGCTTTAAATAACAAAAGCGCTTACCTTCTTTGTGCTGCTTTAACTATAAAATTGTGGCTGTGGATATTTACCTCCACTACAGAAAGGCTTTGATGACTCATGACGTTTGTAAGGTGCATTGAGGTCCTTGATGGAAGGCGCTCCATCTGTTGCACAGTGTAATTAACATTATGAGTTTACCAAAAGAAACATAAGAGTCATTGTTAAAGAGCATCATGGGGGCTGGCTCGGCTTTTAGTCATAAGACACTTCTGATGTAGAGGAAGGTAATAATTTATAATAGCTACTAAAAGCAACTTGGATATGAAAAGAGTTAGTTGTTTTTAAACTCAACACAGCCTTTTTATTAGTTAAAGGAGTAGCCATGGTAATGTCTTCAACATATTTTATTTTTGAACTAATAAGAAAAACAATTAAGTGTCATGCTTTAGAGCTTCTATGAAAGCTGAAGAAGGTAATATTCCATGAATTAGTCATGCTCTTCTTTAGAGAGTTCAGTTACTGCAGAGCTGGGAAATTCCTGGTCCTTTGGTCAAGAGTAGAGAGATGCTCCTCTACCATCTTTTATATGTGCTTTACTTCTACGACACATGGCAGCAATGTCAGGGAAGAGTATCTAATCCAGGGATCTGCGCCTGATTGCTTGAGAAAGCCAAGTGAAAGATTTTTCTATTTCAGGCATCCTCTCTGAGTGGCAAGAAAAGCTCTGAGCAAATTTCAGGGATCCAGAAATAGTTGCTTCTGATAGGTCAAACCTAACAGTATTAGTATTGCACACATCTAGGTGCTTAGTAAAGATGTTAATGATCATGATGCCAAAAATTGTGTCACTTATGAATTATCCGCAGCCACGATTATTCCATGTTTTGCCCTCACCTCATAAAAAGCCACTGTGATGGAATAACTGGGCCTAGGTTATTGGTTCCTATAGACCAGAAAGCTGTTTTTGGTGACCTGTGGACTCCATGACTGTTTCAAGCTCATTTTCTCCTTGTTTTTTTCCCCTCTTTTCTCTACATTTTTTCTTTTTTGCTCTTTTTTCTTTCTTCTTCATTTTCCAATTTATTTTTTCTTTTCTCTTTCCTTTCTCTTATTTCTTTCATTTTCTTTTATTTTTGTTTTCCTCATGTTTATTTTTATTTCTCACTTTATTTTTTCTTTTCCCCATTTCATCTATTTTCTTTGGAATTTTTCTCACTTTTTTCTTTTTTCCATTTAATTTTTTTTTGTTAGGATTTCTAGTGCAGTTAGTACGGTTAGTATTGTTGGTCGTATTGTTAGCATAGTTATTATTAGCACACTAATAATACTTAGTAGTATTAGCAAAGTTAATACAGTTGGTGGAGTCTGTTAGTATTGTTAGCCTAGTTAGTATAGTTGGCATTGTTCATTAGTTAGTATAGTTTGCATAGGTAGGGTTTGTAGTTAGGAGGCACCTTGTAGCAGAGCTTGGCCTTCATCTCACCTAGGAAGGAGATCAAAAAGAACTTGCTCCTCAAGACCATTGGCAGGGGCATGTTCGTCACGTGAAGCTGTCAGGGCACATACTGACTGGGACGCAGGTGGTTACAAAAATCATCTATGAAATGAATGGCTTCCCTGGCCTCTCTCTACAGAAAGAGGTAGAAATCATGAAGACCCCACGTCACCTGAACATCATTAAACTCGACCAGGTGATTGGAAGGTGGACACCCTCTATTTGGTGATTGAATATGCCCTAGAAGGAGCGCTTTTCCACCAAATATGCCATCACAGTGACGTCAAGGATGACAAGAAGGCTCAGTGGCAGACATTGTCCACCCTGCAGTACAGCTACAGAAAGAAAATCATTCACTGGGACCTGAAGCCACAGAACATCCAACTGTATGATGAACATAAATATAGTCAACTTTGGTTTCAGCACCACATTTGCAGAAAGAGAAATGCTGAGAGCCTTTTGTGGGACTTACTCTTACGTTGCCCCAGAACTCTTCCTGGGCCATGGGTACCAAGCCCCTGACACCTCATTTCTCTCTCTAAGGCAGGTCTTTTGGGTTGGCAAGAAACAAATTTTTTAATTCCTTTTTTTAGATGGAGTCTCATTCTGTCATCCAGGCTGGAGTGCAATGGCGCGATCTCTGCTAACTGTAACCCCTGCCTCCTGAGTTCAAGTGATTCTCCTGTCTCAGCCTCCCAGGTAGCTGGGATTACAGGTGCCCACCACCACTCCTGGCTGATGTTTTTGTATTTTTAGTAGAGATGGGGTTTCACCATGTTAGCCAGGATGATCTTGATCTCCTGACCTTTCTGCCCTCCTTGGCCTCCCAAAGTGCTGGGATTACAGGCATGAGCCATGGTGTCCAGCCTATGAAGCAAAATATTTTTAACATAAAGTTGACCGAACTCTTAGTGGCCCAGTGGCAGCCCTGGCTAAGTTTATAGCAAAATAGCACAATGCCAGAAACATAATAATAACTAAAGGAACATGACTTGAATCCCACATAGAGACCTCCATGGTAGTTTGCACACCTGTATAATTTTTTATAAATTAAATCACTGAGAGGTTGAAGGGAGGGAGAGATAAATAGGTGGAGCACAGTAAATTTTAGGACAGTTTTTATTATGTATAATGGTGGACACATGGCATTGTGCAATTGTCAAAACCCATAAAATTAGACAACACAGAGAGAAAACTAGTGTCAACTATGAACTTTAATAAGATATCAATATTGGTTCATCAACTGTAAAAATGTACCACCCTAAAACAAAATGTTAATAATAGGGGAAAGTGTGGGGTTAGGGATAGAGGAAGTACTGGAAACTCTCTTTCTGCAACCTAAAACTGCTCTTAAAAATAAAGTATACTTTTTAAAATTTCAATCATATTTGAAAAAAAGCTAAAGAGATTATATTTTTTGAAAATACTAATGATATCCCCTTGTTGTAGAAGCAGTATCTAAAATTCTAGCCTGATGATGACTTTTCCTTGAGCCTATGTGTACGAGTGATATGCTCAAAAACAGCAATATCACAGAGTTCTTAATCTATCTTGAACCAAAAAATGAAGTATGAAGTATCAGATTTTAAAATAAAGATCAGTGATAATCACCATGAAATTTATATCTCTATTTCTTAGCCCAGAACAAAAGATGAAATATTTTATATCCTGTAAGACTTCTTCTATATTTTTGGCTCATCTACATATAACTTACAGGTAATGGGAGGGGCAGCTAGATCACACAGACAACTAAATTCCGAGTCCTTCTGGATATTTTTGTACTTCCTTTTCTGGGAATCTCATAAGCCAAGGTTTAAATGTCATGGGAAAGTGGAAGTAATACACTGTTCTTTAAGGTAAGTCATCTAGAACCAAATGGTTATGGTATAGCAATGTTTCATATGTATGCAATGTCTTTGTGTCCTGAATCATCTTAAGAACAAGTAGTTCAATGAAGTATAAAAGATGATGTCAGTTACAACAAACCATTATGTGAAGAGTTTGAGGATCACCCGAGTCCAACTTACAAATTCTATAATGACTAAATACATATTTAAAGAGACACTGTCATGTCCCTTCTCTAGATACTATCTTTTGAGGTTGTAGGATGACACTGCAGTAATCACTCAGTGTATTCTGATGTGGTCAACCCAGGGAAAAGGAAGAAACAGATCAAATCTAACTTTGGAACACCTCCAGGAATAACTTATTTTCTTTATTCTCAGAAACAGCTTCTGGATTCCCCCATTGCTTGGGAACTTTTCCTTCCTGATCCTAAAACATTTGCTACTCCTGGTCCTGTCTCACGTTGATTGCTTGAAGGACAGGACCTCACCCATGATGGCCTATGTGGGCCACCCTTCTCATTAACATTCTTGCTGCCCCACCCATACCACCTATTGATGTGCTCATTTTTAATTCACTCATTTACTCACATATACATCCAACATACCTATGCTGAACCCCTACTATAAACTAGACACCAGGCTAGGCCCTGGGATATTGTCCAAACTTCTCCAACCCACAGCCCGTGTGCCACATGTGGCCCAGGACAGCTTTCAACGTGGCCCAACACAAATTCTTAAACTTTCTTAAAATATCATGAGATTTTTCTTTTTGCAATTTTTTTTTTTTTTAACTCATCGGCTATGGTTAGTGTTGGTGTATTTTATGTGTGGCTCAAGACAATTCTTTTTCTTCCAGTGTGGCCAACAGAAGACAAAAGATTGGACACCCTGTTGTAAGCAATAAAAGGTGTGGTTCCTCTACTCATGAAGTTTACAGGCTATCTAGAAAGACAAACATTAAACACACATCACACAAATGAGTTTTTAATTAAAATATTCATAAGTGTTACAAAGGCAAACAGAATTCTGAGGACCTGTAAGATAAAGGAAACTAACCTGAAAATGTCTGAGTGAGAGTTGGCCAAGAGATGTTTAAGGCCCTGATGTTTTTTATTTAGTCTAGCCTATCATCAACATGCTGAAACCTGCCAGTCTTCCATCTCACCACTTGAGGACAAAGCTCCCTATTCTTTTTAAAGATGCAATTAGCTAATCTAATAAATTGACTGTAGTATTGATATGCTATGGAATAAAAGCTCCTGGGATGCCTTCAGAAGACACTCTTCTCTGAATAGCCCAACATGTTTATGTCAAGAGAGACATCAAGCCCCTCTGGTGTCCATTAATCAGTATTTTGGTGTTTTTTTGTTTTTTTCCGAGGCAGGGTCTCACTCTGTTGCTCAAGCTGGAGTACGGTGGCATGATCATGGATCACTGGAACCTTGACCTCCTGGGCTCAAGTTATGCTCCTACCTCAGCCTCTTTTGTAGCTGGGACTATAGGTGCAGGCCACAATGCCCAGGTAATTTATTTTTTGTAGAACCAAGGTTTTCCTTTGTTGCTCAGTGTAGTCTTGAACTCCTGGGCTCAATGGATCCTCCCATCCCAGCCTCCCAAAGTGCTGAGATTACAGGTGTGAGCCACCATGCCCAGCCTCATAGATCAGTATTTCTAACTGGGGAAATGTGAGATCAGTTATGATGGGAAAGCTGATAGATGGGCTAATTTGGACAGAGTGGTTCACACTGCAATCTGCTGCCTCCTTTATCTTTCCCAGGGTGAGACCTGGCAGTGATCCTCAGGCAGACGTCCTTGGACTTTCTAGGTCTCACATCTTGCCCATAACCAGAAGAAAGTCCTTGAAAAAACTCAGAGACCCACCTTAGTGGTGATGACCTTAGATCACCATTGTAGACCATTATAGAAGATCCTTACAGCTATCCTTTGGCCTTGAGCTACGTAATAACAAACATAGTCTTTATAGGAGCCGTAAAAGCCTGAGAGATGCCAGCAAGATATTGATCAGCCCATGCAGGCACACCTGTGAGGCAGCAGCAGTTTAACTCCAATGTCTTCCTAGGAGTCTCTCCATTAACAGCAATAGTCCACTTTGTGTTACCTATTCGATGCCCAGAAGTCTGCATTGTTAAGTCCCATTAGTCAAAATAATGTCCGTACCTCCTAACCAAAATGTGTCTATCTTCTGTACCATTCTCTCAAAAACCTACTATCTCTACAGTATCGTGAGTTGTCATATCAGTGAACAGGTCAGCCAATGTAAACATATAGAATCACTGGGTTAGTTGTATCTCAATGTTCTTACCCAAAATTTCCTTATATTTTCATTTTTCTGGGCCTCATTTTCCTTATGATTAAAAGAAGGCATCAGACTACATAAACTTTGAGTTATTTTAAAGCTCCCATAATTGGAATTTTATATATTGTTTATATATTAACAAATTGTAAAGGTTTAATGGAAGCTTGTTATTTCCACTGATGTATTTCTCATTCCAGGGATTATAATGTTCATAGACTGACAACTGTTCCCAACCTTAGGTTAGCTAGCAGAGTATTTCATTATTTGCCTTTCTCCTACCACCTACTTGACTAGAACCTTCCCCCATCACTGGAACCCTTCACTGCTTCTATAATTCCTCAAATGGATCCTGTCCCCCCCAGGCCTCAGAGGTGTGCATATTCTGTCACGTCTGCCTGGAAGAAGGTTCGGGCATACCTTCTCAGCCTTTCAATCCTTTAATTAGAAAATATTTCAAACACAAACACTACAGGGAATAATATAACAGGCATGCATTTACCCACAACCTTTTAACACATATTAATATTTTGGTGTTTTTCACTAACTTCTTTTAAAGAAGTGCCGCAGATCCAGTTGAATACGCTAACTTTAACTTTTTACCTAGAAGCAAACACTATTCTGCAGTATGTTTTTTTGCTTTTGTCTTGTATGTATTTACCCATAAATATTATTTAGAATTGTTTTGTGGGACTTTATAAACTTGTATATATTCAATACTGTATGTATTGATTTTTTACTTGCTTTTTTGGTCAACACAATATTTTCTGTCATCATCTCTGTTGATAACATGTAGAGCCAGTTCATTCCTTTAAACTCTTATTTCCGTTGTGTGACTATACCATAATTTGATGAGTCATTCACTCACTGAATGTACATTTAGGCTAGTTCACATTTTGTGCTTTTACAAATAGCCCCACAGAAAACATCCTTGTAAACAGCCCCTTGGGCATGTGTGAGAGAGTTTTTCTCCAGGGTATATGCCTAAGCATAGAATTGCTGGGCCACAGGTTATACATATCTGCACATTTGCTAGATATTTGCAAGTCATGTAATCAACAAAGAATTAGTATACAGAATATATAAAAACAATTCCTTAAAATGTGTAAGAAAAATAAATGATCCAATAAAAAATGGACAAAGGATATAAACAGGCAACTAAAAAAAAAGAGAAACCCCAGTTTGCTGTTAAATATTAGAACTATGTTCAACTCAGTAGTAATCAGGGAAATTCAAATTAAAACAAAAAAACCCAAAGTGGGCTGCTATTTCATATCAAGGTGGCAGATACATATCAAGGTGGCATATCAAGGTGGCAGAAATTTAAAAGGCTGAGGAAAGAGGATACTGGGCTGGGAATCACGAGAGTTATCCTACGAGATGATAATGAGTGACTTAATCTCCCCGGGCCTTAGTTATTTCATCTGTAAAGTAAATATAATCCCTAAGGATCCTGCAAACCCTCATGTTTCCTTGACCTTCTCTCCCTGCTCAATTAAATATGATTCTAACAGTACCGGATCTGGGGCTATGGAATGGAAAAGGCACATTATCTGTCTCATTAAGCAAGGAGGGCTTGCTAGTATTGATGAACCCTGTTTTGATGCATCTATTTGTTCTTTTTTCCCCCAAACTATTTATTTTTCTTTTTATTTATTTAATTTTTTGAGACAGAGTCTCGCTCGGTCTCCAGGCTAGAGTGAGGTGGCATGATCTCGGCTCACTGCAAACTCTGCCTACCCAGTTCAAGTGATTCTCCTGCCTCAGCCTCCTGAGTAGCTGGGACTACAAGTGTGTGCCACCACGCCCAGCTAATTGTTGTACTTTTATTAGAGACGGGGTTTCATCATGTTGGCCAGGATGGTCTCGATCTCTTGATCTCGTGATCCGCCTGCCTTGGCCTCCCAAAGTGCTGGGATTACAGGTGTAAGCCACTGCGCCCAGCAACTATTGATTAACTGCCTACTGCCTACTAGACATTTGCCAAGTCACTGGCCTTACAGAACTTATGGGAGAGTAAAAAATAGAAAGACAGTCAAATCCACGGGTAAGTGTTATGTGCAGGAGTGTAGAGGGGCAATAGGAGGCGCTATAACCCAGAGTTGAGACATTGAAGAAGGATTCCTAAAAATAGCCATGTCTAAAGGAGACTTGAAGGTTGAGTGGCATCATCCAGGTATAAGGAGGAGCAAATATAACCAGTCAAAAGGCTGCAAACAGCATAAGGAAACGCACAGAAGTTAAAGAGCATTTGAAAGAATGGAAAGTCAGTATCTGAAGGCTAGCATTCAAGAAGTAAACAGATAAGGTGCGAGGGGTATAAGAATATACAGGCTCTGTAAAGGGGCTTAGATTTTATCTGAAGAGAAAGGGGAGCTATTGATGACTTTAAAGAGACGGGCAAGTTTGACTTACAGGTCTAGCTCCAAGGCCAAGAACGAGAAGTCCAAATAATAACCCAGGCAGAAGGTGGTACAGAGTTATACACTGTGAGTGCCAAAGGGGATGGAGTGAAAAGGGCAAATCTAAGAAATTTTGGAGACACAGAATCAGTAGGACCTGGTTTGATTACATGTATGAAGTCAGTAAAGAGAAAGAATCAGAATGTCTCTTGGGTTTGTGGCTTAAACAAACGTGGTAAATAAGGTGCCATTCATGGGGATGCAGGTCACAGGTCACAGAACAGAAGCGCTTGTGTACCCGATGACAATGTTGGACAGGTTGAGTTTAAGATATCTGGGGGACATCTGAGCGCAGATACCTAGTTATTAGTTGAATAAAGGACTCTAAAATCCTAAAGAACAGTGTTGCCTCAAGATTAAAGAATCATTACCCTAGAGCTGGCAATTGAAACTCTACTAGTAAATAATGTTATCTGGCTGGCACTTCTAGAACAAGTAGAAAGAGCAAAGGAGACTAGGAAGAAGTTGTCAGAGGGGCAGGATTAAAAAAAAAAGGGTGCAGTTTTACACACACTCACACACACTCATAGATAAAGTAAGCAACAGGGTCAACAGCTGCTGAGAGCCACAAGAATTTTCTATCTATCCTAAAAGGCAGGTCTTAGCAATAATGACTTTTCAAGGAAGTCCCATAATGGTTGGTGGACCTGCTCCATCCCAGCATTGGCTTTAAGAGATCAGTTTATGGCTACACTGGGGCACTGGAGCAGCCTGTGGAGAACTTGACCCCATTTCTCCAGTCCCCTAGGAGGATCTACCCTAGTAGAAAGTGTCACTTCTGACTTCACCATGCTTCTCAGTCACACCTGTATGGTTTTAGTGCAAGAGGCCACCCCCAATTAACTTGCTCTGCAGTGCCAAACAAGAGCTAGCAGAGGATGCCATAGTGAGGTAAAGAAAGTACCCTGTTAACATCTGTGAGAACTTCTGAGATGCGGAAGGCAATGGCACATTTAGAAATTTAGCCAAAATGATAGAGACAACTTCCGCCAATTTTAGAAGAAAAAAAGAAGTCAGCTGGAAAAGGTGCTATGACCTAATTCAGGATGTACCAAGAACCACTGCCTCTAGAAGGGCACTTTCACCAAAGACTACACCAGCAGTGCCAGCTTTGAACTCCTCCAAAGAAAAGAAGGGCTAAGAAAGTGTTCCTCTGCTTCCTCAACCCCTTCCAAATCACCATGCGTTCTCAAACTAGTACCATTTATTCTCTGCTAGTCCCACCAGCTGCTCACTAACCTAGCAGACTTATCAGTGTTTGAATAAAGGCCTTGACAGTGCTACTTCAGTTTAAAAGAAAGAAAGAAATCTGATTTTCATTGGTTCCTTCCTACTACATTGGTTCCTTCCTTCCTACTACAGATTGCACAAATTACAAAGGTGGTCACATACGATGTCTTCCCATAATTCTGCCTTAGTGAAGTCAATAGAATGGTGGCATCCACGAAGCAAGAAATAGATGATGGGGTGATGAAGAATGTATGGTCCTCGGGAAAAGGAAATACAGTCCTTGATCTCTTGTAAATACGTCCAAGGTAATAAAAGTGGGAGAGGGGAGAAATGTGCAACGACAATGTATGTCAAAACATTGTCATTCAGCGTGGATGGTTTAAAAGGTTAAGAGGAAGAAAAGGGCGCGCACTGTATACAGACATTTTCAGCCGTGTCTTCAAATCACTCATAGGTCTGAGGTGCCGAAAGGTCTGTAGGCCGGGGATTTATGTATAATCGAATCATTCAAAAACGTATACATGGCTGCCAGAGCAAAGTACAATGTTCACTTTTGAAATGACAAAAAAAGCTTTGTTTTAAGTAGGCTGAATCGACTAAAGTCAAGTTTCAGTGAAGCATGTTTTTGCTTTGGGTGTCATTATTTAGTTTGGCATCCATGCCAAAGAAACCTTTTTCTTACTGCAACTGTTGTTTTTCTTCTGCTCCTACAACCCTGAAAGTCTAGGCAAGATCCAACGCTACGTATTTAAATGAGAACTTGCTCCCTGTTTACCTTTGATTTTGATAAAGGGAGTGGGGAGCATGGGGTCTTGATTGCTTGCCAGGACTTGTAAAGCTGATAGTTGTGTGCCTTGTCTCTTGAATAATCTGGAAAATCAAGTTTAGCTGGTTTGATCAAAGAGTTTGCAAGTCAGTTGAGAACTCTTGCATGCAATAACTATAGATACTGTATACATCAACCAGCCAGAGGCCAAAAAGCGATAGCTTTGCCAGAGATAAAAGATTATGTATGTTATGCTTGTGAATACCAAAAGGAGGAATTCTCCATTTTAATATGGATGGCTGAGGTTTGTGCTGGTTAGACATTCAGACAAACAAAATACTCTAAATCTTAGGGACTTAACTCATCATGAAGAGAAATTGTAAGCCTGCTGCTCTCTGCCCATTTGAATCCAGTGTGGAGTGAGGGAATAAACAACACACTTCCTACTGACAGCTCATCAAGAGAGAGGAGAGGAGTTTTAAATAGTTTTGAGATGAGATTGCCTCATTTTTTTGGAATCCCTTTTCATCCAAAGCTTCTAGCTGCAACACCTGTAGAGACAAGATGATTTTGATTGAGACTGATATTGACACAGAAAGGACCTGAAATGCACTGTTTTTCGGACATCCTTCTTTTGGGCAAGTTGGTCACGTGGGAAAAACTCAGTTTCTCTGTTAAGAAGAAATGACTCCCTGGATCAGGAAACTATATGTCTCAACATGAGAAATGAGAAAAATTAAAACTGGAAAAGTTCAATCAGATCACCTGCCTCTGGTCTTTCCTCTGAATCAACCATCTGTCTGGGTCTCACAGGCTGATTTCATGTCCTGTGCTTTTGTTTTAACTAACCTAAAATTCAACACCTTTCTTGGCAAAACTATAGACAATGAATTGCTCCTTCAGCCAAGTATTTCACTTTTTTAAAGATAATATTAAATAATTTCCTAAAAGGAAAACCGTTGGTAAGCCACTCAGTGCCCTAGCATGAGTAAAGAATATTGTGGATACTTGCAAAAGACAGGTACTTTGATTGTGATTTCCTAAAATGGACACTGTTTTAGTTACTACTGAGAAGCCCCATGAAATGACTGTTGGGAAGAGCTTTACACACACACACACATACACGGCACGTTGATCTGGCATTAAACTAAATTACAGGTACAGCAGTGACATATATATTCAAATATGCCAGTACAAGTCACCGAATGTCATGTGCCATGAACAGTAATAGGCAATGCATTATTCAAGTTTTGTACTAAAGAACTACTTTGTTGCTAAGAATCAGTGTATTAAAAACATACATTCTTATTAGCTGCATTCCCAAGAGTTAGAAAGATGAGAGGTGGATCTCGGGTTTCAGGGAACGATTATTAGGTTCTCCAAGTATTTTCTTAATCGCATGCATTTTTTAATAGAGAGCTCAGAGTCCACATCACATAAACAAGGTCTGATTGTGGGGTTTTGAATGGCTATCGTGGGGTTTTCCTCTTTCCGTGTTCCTTCTCCTCCTCACTGCACCAAATTTCACTTCTCGGAATCAGGACCTGAACTAAAGTTAAACATCATAAAGAAATTTACTCCATAAAACACGGCCTTTTATTGACTGAGAAGCATTTTTACAGTGTAATCTGCATTTTTGTAAGTCCTTGTGGAAAATCCCCTATGATTGAGTGGTACTTAAAGACTTAAAAATGTGCATTGCCCACAAAGCTTTCAAAAGTCAAAGAAAGGGGACAAAGGGGAAAAAAACTGGTCTATCTGACCGACCAGTCTCTTGTCTCCACAGCAAAAAGACTGTTTTATGAACCGCCCTGCTCATTGGCCTCACCACCCTGCCCAGCCTCTCTCATAATCTTGGGGTGATGCCTGCTCTCTGGCCAGCAGTGAAACACTGAAGACCCAAACTGCCCCATCTCCGTTCCTAGAACCCCTTTCCAAATTCTATCTCTCCGTCATTTCTTCCCTGTGACCCTGCCTGGTTTTTCGTTCACAGCCTCTCTGTCTTCTCAGTCCTCTTTAGTTTTTGTCCCTCACTTCAGGTTTTTCTCTTTCACATATTTTTTCACTTCTCAAGACACATTTATTTGACAGCTTCTTCATCAGACCGTCTTATGGTCCACAGGTTCCACAGGGCCCTTCCCCTTTAACCTGAAATGGCTGAGACACATAATCCTCTCTGCCTGCTTTCCTGATTTATTATCCTCTTAATCCATAGCTTTGGAGCTTCCCTTTCTCTTGTTTGGGGGCTCATGCATGCCAGTGATTTGTATAAATGAGAGGGGATTCAATGTCACCCTTTCTCATTTGTACCTTGATAGGCTTTTTGTGAGTAGGTGAGAATGAGATGAAATTACAGGTAATTTGCCAGAAATCATATACTCCTGTGATAACAGAACATTTGAACATTCTCAATCATGTGTGCACAGTGGAAAAATTTGAGAGTCATTGCTGAGCTATACTATGCTGAGCTACTTTTACTAAATTTGCTGTACATTCTACATTCTGTGCTCTTAGAAGGCAATTTCCTGGTCTGCAGCTTTATGGTCCTTCTTGGTTCTGCTGATACTGCCTGCTGGCCTTCATTCAAACTTTCCCTGATCTTCTCCATTCTAAAACAAAAGAAAGCCAGACACACCCGCCAGTCAACGTCATCACTCTATTTCCAGTGAATCCCTTTTTTCTCTTGCTAGGTTCTTCTCTTTGTTCTTTGACTCCCTCCAATCTTCATCCTGTGCCATCACTTTTAAAAACAACCTAGGAATCTCTAACCATCTCATATTCAAAGTTTCTGTGTCTCTGCGCCTTTTTTGAACATCTTTATCATCATTCCAAGCAATTAATGCATCCCATAAATACATATTGATCCTGTCTACCTGGAACTGTCAATGTCATTCCCTGATTTCTCTCCGCTTTTGGTTCCCTGGCAACCACTCTCGCTCAGTTTCTTTTGTAAATAGCCTTCTATGACTGTTCCTTCTATGATTGTTCCTTCCCTCCGTGAGCACTTCGATCCCACGTCCTAATCCTATTCCCAAGAGTTCTTCATTCCCACGTCCTGTTTTTCACACCCTCTCATCCTCACTTCCTCACCTGTAAGATCTGCCTTATGTATTCCTTTACCCTTACCCCAGTACATTTCTCTTCTCTCCTGATGTGTGGAATACAACATGGAAAAAGTAATCCTAACTCCAGCTCTATCAACAGATGACAAAAGCAAACCTGTAACTACTTTTTCTTCCTTTAGAAAAAAAAATCATTTCCGAATAACATCCCCCATATTGTTGGCAACAAAATAATTCTGTATTTTCTCTTGTAATTGTAACTTCATGTAAGTTCTGTGACTTCACAACTCTTTCCCATAGGCTCACCAACTATGTCTTCCAGATCTCATTTTACAGATCCTCCCACCCTTTTTTCTGGGCTGACTTCATGATTTGGCATTGGGTGGAAGACCAATGACTGTTTTCAATACACATTTGGATTTATTCTTATAACAAGACTTATTGAGTTGAGAATTGACTCACATTTGGAAGCTGACTGTTGATTTTCACATAAGCACATCCTTCTGCTGATAATTATAAGCTATAGCCTCTTAAGTAGTACATGGCCAGTTAGGCATTCACTTTTTGTATTGAAATACTGACACCTACAATTTTTTCAAGACTGTTTTGTTTGCTTTATATTAAGAATAATTTACATAAGGCAGGTTCTTAATGACTTACAAAGAGACTTAGACTCGCACACAATAATAGTAGGAGACTTTAACATTACACTGTCAATATTCGACAGATCAACAAGATAGAAAATTAACAAGGATAGCCAGGACTTGAACTCAGACCTGGAACAAGTAAACTTAACAAATATTTACAGAACTCTCCACCCCAAACCCACAAAACATACATTTTTCTCAGTATCATATTACACCTGTTTTAAAAGTGACCACATAATTGGAAGTAAATCACTCCTCAGCAATTGCATAGCATTTCACAGGTTTAAATAAAATATTGGTTGGCTGCTTGTTTGTTATTTTC